>PVKA01030205.1:0-27533 GCA_004027165.1 Ctenomys sociabilis
AGTATAACTATCTTAACTATATATTTTACTTCTGTTTTCTTCTTCTCCATTCCCCCATTCCAGTTTCTCATTCTGTTTGAAGTTTCTTACCATTTTACAATATCTATTCAAAATTTTAGATCTGATATAGTCCTTCAGCTACTCACATTAAGGAGATAGTATGATGTTTACACATGTGCATCTGGTTTACTTCACTTATGAGTATGGTCTCTTCATTTACCTGTAACAGTCTCCAGTTTAACCTTCTTTATGGCTGAGTAGTACTCCGTTGCATAAAAATACCACATCTTTTTATCCATTGTTCATTTGATGGGCATTTGGGATGTTTCCAAGCTGTAGCTATTCCAAATTGAACTATTATGAACATGGTACACACATATGACTGTGGAATGATGTTTTCAGTTCTTGGATAATATACAGCAGAAGAATAGCTGGGTCAAGTGGGACCTCCAACCGTAGTTTTTTTAGGATACGCCACACTGATTTCCACTGTGATTAATCTAGTCTATATTCCCTGTAACAACGAAGGATGAATTGACTGTGGAAATTTCCATCATATTTATTATATGAATATGTTCCTCTGGTGATACACTGTTGTACTTTTTCTCATTAGTTTGAAAGTGTGCAAATTTTTTCCCCACAATCCCTCCAGTGTTTTCTATTGGTTGATTTCTTGACACTGATTTCCACTGTGATTAATCTAGTCTACATTCTTGAGACACTGAACTCAGGCCCTTGTGCTTGCCAGGCAAGTGCTTTTTCTACTGAGCCATCTCCCCATTCCCCTGTCAATATTGTTTTAATTTACATCTCTTGAGTGACCAGTGATGCTGAACAACGTTTTACATATTTATTTGCTACTTATATTTCTTCTTCTGAGAAATTTGTATTCATTGCAGATGCCCATTTTTGGAGTGGGTCTTCATATTTGGAATATCTGATTTCCTGTTAGTTCTTTATATGTTCACTATAGTAGTCATTAGCCTGAACAACAGTGAAGAAATATTTTTCCCACATTGTGGGTTATCTTTCACAATGTTGGTGATTTTTTTTTGCTTTGCAAAAGCCTTTTAAGAAAATGAGATTTCATTTGTTGATTCTTTTTTATAGTTCATAAATCTTCCCCTTATTTCTTTAAAGTTTTACCTATCCTTTCTTTTGATGTTGATTATGTTTAATTGTTATGCCAAACTATTCTGTGATGATGAAAGCATGGTGCTAAATCCAAGAATGGAAACCTCAAAATAATCACCGTAAAGCTTCCAAAATTTATAAGAGAATAAGGTAGGATGGCCCACAGATATTAACTTCATCTTAATATCTGTAGGCCATCCTACTTTATTATAAATGTTTAAAGTAGTCCAGATTAAAAGAAAACCCAAACCAGCATCAGAGGAATGAAATATGATATGGGCCAAATGTGACCTTAAAGCTTTGTCTCAGTTCTCAGTATAGTGAGGACCGATCTTCAGTTCAGTCCAGCCAGTAAAAGTTGACTATGAAAATTTCCATTTTATTTTTACACAGAATGTGTACATTCTAGAAAGTTCCATTGGTGCTAAATTGTTGTGCTTTTTTCTCAGTAACTTGAGGGTGTGCACATTCCACAAAGTCATTGGTGAGAATAGGCTGGGTTCCTTCTACATCTTGTCATCTGCAGTCATTGTACTCATTCTAAAGGATTCCAAGGTTCTTCTGCTATTGATCATGTATGATGTTCCAACAAAAATTTATTCTGTAAGTCTAAGAATCTAAACCTTCCATTAAGCAGCAAGTTTCTAATACGCAATGGCCATCTCTAGATCCAATCCTCTTTGTGCTAGATTCCTTGCAAAATTAAAATTAAAGTAGTAAAATCTTTAAATCATCCTGGTTCTTTAGTTCTTGTTCCATCTTGGGATTTTGAGCCTTTAGCTTCTGTATGCTTTCACATCCTTTCTTGCATCTGCAAACTCTTGCTTGGAGAACTCCTATCGTGTGTCTGCTCTGGACGGCCATGCAATGGACAAGCACTAATGCTGACCGGATCAAGGCTCGAGTCCTCACAGCATTGCTGTGTGCCATTTATTCCAAGTTTATATTCAGCTTGTGGATCCTTCTATCTACTGTATACTTTTTCTAACTTCTTCCTGTCCAAAGTTCCTTTTATATACTCTGTTATATAAAGTTCAGGATTTTGGAAAAAAGAAAACAAAAAAAACCTGTTGCAAATCTAGCTTCCAGTTATTTTGAGAAAGACAACATTCTTTTTTGTGATTCCTGACTAAAAGCCCATCTTCTATATCTGAGATTTGGTTCTCACAGTGGATGCATCTGCTGTGGACACTTTCAGTGAATTTTATTCTCCTTTATGGAGTTCTTTTCTTTTCTGTCCTGAGCATTCATGGCTTCCATAATTTTTGTAAGCTCCTCTGCTTTTTGTCTGTATCATCTCTAGTGTCACTAAGCATGGTTTTTTACTATGGGCACCATCTTTTCAGTTAATTGGAAATTTATTCCTAACTTGATTTTAATTTTTTTCTGGAGCCTAATTTCTTGTAATACTTTGACAAGGCTAGATGAGTGGCTTTCAGATTTTCCCACGTCATTGTGCCCAGAGTTTACTGGACTGGATGCTTTGGGCTCCATCTTGGTTAAGTGTCTTCCTATTTTCTTTACTTTTTTTTTGGTTTAAGTCTTGAAACGATGCTTGGAAGTTGCCCATGGTCAGTTGCTTTATTGCTAATAATTGGGAGATGATTAATTCTCTGCAGTGTCCTCCAGGTGTAGCTGCTTTGGGGGTCTTGAGTTGGTTCTAAGACCCTACCTTTTCAATTTGTTTGGACTGAGAAGTTTGCTTCTTATTTAGTGAAGCCTCTACTTTTTGGCACTGTGAAATAGTATTTTCTGTGATTCTTCGTAATCCCAGTATTGAAATTCCAAGAAGAACCTTTTAGAACAATTAAGTCACTGTTCAATATAGGTGACATCAGGCATGACAACAGAATCAAACATAGCCTAGAAATGACAAACTAAACTAACCATTAATAGGCCACCTTTGACCATGTGAACTAGATTTGTGGTTATATGCCAAAATCCAAAACAAACCATAAACTTTTATGCAAAATCCAAGTCCTTAATATGTCAATTTTGCCTTCAGAACATAAATTTTAAATGTGTTAAGGAGAAAATAGAGAAGTGAAGATGAGAAAAGATTAAAATTAAGATTGGAGAACAAGAGGAGGTCATGCTAACTTTGGGAAACTGGTGTAGAAGACTGGACTGAAACAGAGAATGAAGAAATAAGAAGAATAACAACAGAACAACAACCAGAGAGAAGCTTGAAACTATATTCACGTTCATATAAAAATAAGATCAAACAATGAGGAGAAATATAAAAGAAAAAAAAAAAACTCAAAAAGCCCAACAGCAAAAAAAATAAGACAGAGAAATAAGAAACAACAAAAGCTCACTTCCAGGTCTGTCTTGGTTGTCGCTGGTAGACAACATGTGGAGTCAGAGACCCGTTCTATGCCAATATATTCAACAAGGCACCAGTAGCATCTTGGCATGGTAGTGAATAGTCTCAGTGAGCCTGCACCTTCTGCCTGAGGCCAGACTCATTTGGCCCGCAGATGTGAGCACAAGTTCCATGACCTTGAACCCAGCTGGGAGCCTGTACGTGGAGCCCGCAGCAGCTCTGAGCTCACACAGCCACTTTCCTAAGATGTCTCCTGGCCAGACACTGTCTTGTGCAGGATGACAGAGCCCCCAGCTCTCACCATCAGCCAGTGCAGTCCATGTGTGTGTGTGCACATGTGTGCGGGCATGCGTGCATATGTGCATGTGCGTGTGTGTGTGTGTGTGTTTGAAACAAGGTCTTGCTATGTAGTGCAGGCCAGCCTCACACTCATAGCAGTCCTCTTGCCTCAGCCTCCAGAGTGCTGGGGTTACAGATGTGTACCACCATGCCTGATCTTGCTTTAATTTTATTCCTTTATTTCACTTAGCTTTGCATTGTTTGTTCTTAAGCCTTATTATAAATAAAGTGTAAGCCATATCACAAAGAAGTACATCTACATAATGGTTACACAGAATTTTTAAATAAAGATTGAATAAATGTAGAAAGTCCTTCGAGGCATTTAGAGCTTATCTTATGTAGAAAGAATTGAGGATATAAAAGTATGAACAACTTCATAATTTCATCAGTATTTAGAATCCTAGATACGGAGCCAACTGTGGCTTTTCCTTGCCTCAGCTTGTTATGGATTCTGCCAATGTCAAACTGTGTTTGACAATAACCAAAATCCAAACTAAGTGTAATCATCTATTTACAGTGGAGATAGTTATTACTGCTTCTACACACCAAGCTAAAGATGTAGAAATACCTATATTTCGTATCTGTGTTTTGACAGAAGGTTCATCCATGGAAGTTGATTAAAATGTTCAAGGAATGAATAGCAAGTGAGAAAGAGCAAGAGACAAAAGAAAGACAAGAAGATTCAGAGTGACTGATTGCCTATCTTAACATTTAGGCAAGTAAGAGACTAAGGGTATTAGGCAGAATGGCATTTTTATAACAAGAGTCATCAGTAGACAAGATATTTTAAAATACAGATCAAATAATCAGACTGTCCATGTGGAAATTGCCAAAGTTCAAGTATGTGTCAATTTAAATGTCAAAATTTTTAGCACATAAATTGTGTTTGGAAATTTTACCTGTTATTAACCTCAACTATAGGGTGCCTATTTTCTTTAATTTGTTGCTGAAATTCATACTAATATTACAATGTATTAGAAAAAAATATGATACAAACAAAAAAAACTCCACACTGCTACAACTTTTGTGTGCCAGAGACACAGCTTTCATACTAAAAGAAACAAGACAAATGAAACTAAGGACCATCAGTTCCAGTCTTCAAACTTAGTTCATGAATGTAATAACGAAACTGGGCATTTTCATTTTGCTGAGTATTGAAAACAGTTTCTTAATTTACACAGATAATGTTGATCATGTATAGGCTTGTTTTAATCTTTAAATTGGATGCTGAATCGTATAAGTAGACAAATAGGATTTTTGTAGTTTTCTCAGGAAGAAAAATGTGGCTTCCCATTTCTCACCCCATAAGGGTGAGACACAATCATTTCTTGGATGTATCTCCTCTTGCATCCTTTAGTTAAATCATTGTGCGGGATTCTTCATATTTGGATAACTTCACCAATTCTTTTTTACCCTGTATAGGGTTTGTTTTAAACATAGAATTAATCACAGTAGGTATTTATTTGATACACTGAATTAAACCTGAAAATAAAAGCATTTTTATTGCTATTGCCTTTGGATTTTTTTAAAAGTTAATTTGTCAGCCTCTATATATGTCTCAGCTGAACTAGGTTACTTAAGTTGTTTATTTGCATTTAAGTATGATCTTTCAATTAGTTTGCAAGTGCTGAGTTTTTCTGTCATAAGCATCAAGTTTGCAACTACATAGTTCTTTTTCTGTCTTTTGAAAAAGCAATATATTGTGGAACATGGTAGACTACTTGTGCTGTGTGTGTACATATAAATTCTACAAACATGGCATTTAAAAACAATCCTATTCTTCCTTTGCATTTCTGACATTTTCTCATACTGAAATCACTCCTGAAATTAAATTGCCAGATGTTTTCTTAGCCAAAACCATACTGGTTTCCATTACTTTTAGAAAACTGACTTTAGGTGGAAATGAATGGGGAAAAGGAATGCTGTAATTATGTTATTAAGCAAGCATAAATTATTGCCATTTTGCTCTTAAATATGGATAATTTTTTCTTGCACATATATTGCTATATTGAACTGGTTATAAAATTAAAATATAGCTATTACATTGCTTCAAGATGACAGAAAAAAATCAAGTAGTCTTTGGCATGACCTTTCCATGAGGTTTTCTGCCAATGTAATGTCTTAGCCTCATCAGGAAATCTTGTTTCTTTGGAAGCAGAATAGGGAAGATGTCATAGCCCTTTGCCTGCCTGCCCTAAACCATTATGTCTGCCCTTTTTTATATACTCTCTGTCACAACCAGGGGAGAGAGAAATAACTGAGGTTAACTTCAAAGGGTCATTCAGTGCTCTGGGTAAGTTGCTAGGAGTGGTCTCAGCGGTTACAGGCCAGTTTTGTGTTTAGTAACTGGTAAAAGTCTGGACAAGAATTTTGATGAAGCATTACAACAACACTGTAACTCAGTCTCTCCACAAATTGGTCTCGTAAACTTCTACAGATAGGGTCACAACTGCTGTCACTTCCTTTTTATGACGTTTCGCTCAGAGGAGGGAAAACCAGCTCCTGTGTTCATTAAGAGCGCCAAGCCACCTGGCCTGGTAAGGGGCGCCTGTCATGAACTTGAAGATATATTTATTCTAAAACACAACTTAGGGATACTGGCAAAGTGACTAGTATTCTATCAGGGTAAGCAATATTTTAAAAAAATGTGCTTATCAAATCAAAAGCTTTTTAATTATATTCAGTAAGCAGTGATAAGGGAAAAAATACTGTGTCAGGGATCTGTAGGACACTGAAAATCTCTGACAGTGGTTCTTGATATTGATTTGTGATTAACTGGGAAGTCGTGGTGTAGGCTTAAGTAACCATAGGGGTTGTCTTAGATAAAACAAATAGCTATATAACAAATAGAGAGTAGTTTCGTAGTTGTTACTTTAATCTAGGAGGCACTGTTAAAGTACTAGAAAACAAATGCTTTCACAACTTATTTCAACATTTTCTTCTCATCACATTTTCCTTTCCTTGAGTTCCAGACAACTAGTCTAGTTAACATAAAAGTATTCAATATGTTTTATCTCTCAAGTTAAATTTCACTTCCCAAGTAAGGTATTGAATGTTGAAATCGGCTCTGTATCTGCCACAACCCCCCCACCTTGGTGCCAGTTATAAATATTGAAAAAACGTGGCTGTCATAGATTTGGGAAGGATTTGACTAGTGTATTATTTTCTTTCCTAGAAATTTTGCATTGATAAAAAATTCTGAGACGTATTTTCTGATGAAAATCACAGTAATTACCCCTAAATGATAATCTCTAAGAATCAAGTGCATAATGATTTCATCAGAAATAAGTTGACCATTAGGAGCTGGTCCAGACAATTGTTATTTGGTGAGATACGAAAAATTAATGGTTTAGGTTTTCAATAAATGGAATACAATAATATAAATTTTAGGCAAATTTGTGCTTATTGAAATCCCAAACTATAAGAAAAATATTTATTACTCATAAAGACAACATACAACAACTAATCAAAAAGTTGAAAACATTTATTAACTTTATAAAAGTCATAAGCACAATGTTCCATTATGAAAATTAACAGAATTGGAAAAAGCATTTTCTTGATAGAACGTGGCACAGTACTGTCTATATCTCTCATTGCAGAGCCACGTTTCTTACTCTAATATTTTAAATATATTTTCAAGGAAATATTCAGAAATATAGGTGAAAATACACATACAGTAGCATATTTATTGAAGGCTTACTTATAAAAAGTTAGCATTAGTCTGATTAGGGTTGGACAATGTGAAGTACATAAACTCACACTACATAATGTATTATGCTGTGAGAAATATGTATATACAAAAATTTTTACATGTGGTTTATGTAAATGTTTCTTACACTATAACTTATGTATAGTATACATGTATTTGTAATATATATGTTACAAAACATAAATTTCATACATAGACAATATGTGTAGACAGTGTGTTGTGTTTACATACGTATGTATGCTACAGTAATATTGTATATATATATGCACATCTGTATACACATGGAAAGGCAGAAACAGAGGCAGCAGCCTAGGGGAGTCTGAAGTTCCTTTTTATAGCAGAATCCCTAAAGTGGGGCCTTGCTTGTGGCCTGGGAGCCACATATCAAAGAGACGCTGTACCCAGTATCACAGGCACTTCCGTCATGCGAGGATTGCTATTTTAACTTTCAGAGTGATAAACTATCAAATGGTACTATACAAAAGGAAGGAGACACAGAATTGTCTGAGTAGTATGATTCATTTATTGTTTCAACAATCAGAATACATAATTTCTGAGTTTTGACTTCTGTAAACTTGACTATCTATGAGATTATACAATATGATTATGGGTGGATTTGTTTTTGTTACAGTAATTTGAAGTCATATGTGGACAACTGGACTGGAATTTTATTGAATGACATTTTTTGTGTCATAATATGAGCTAATCACATGTATTTCTAATGCAGCAATTGGAGACCTAAATGTGTACTTGGCTGTGAATACAGTATCAGCCCACAGTGGTCAATTCTGGTGGCATTTGTGAACATAGTATAGTTATGTGAGGACTTAAGAAGCCCTCCAGCCATATTATAGACATACATATATATATGTATATATATAGTATAAGAATTTCACTTATTTTTTATTGCTTTCCTAAGCAGTGGACTGATGAGAAAAGTTGAATTTATACTACCTTTCATATGTTCTTCAAATGTAGGTGAATATTGTTACAGATATGGTGACTTAGTCATTTTAGACCTAAGTGCTTCTTTTGAGCCTGGTGGATGCTCTTTGTTTTATAGGATTTTATTTTGATATTCTTACTATATGCAGGGCTATAAGATTTTTTTCTCCTCTGAAATATAAACAGTCTAAGATTTCCAGCATTTTAAGTCACAAATAATGATAGATAATTAATCTGTACCTTCCATCTGATATAGGAATGCATTTAACTGTCACTTTCTATTCAATTGAGATACTGTCCAGGTTATCTTCTAAAAGATGTAAAAACAGATAGAGGCAAAGCACAAATAAAGATATTGAAACAAAACAGGAAAGAATACCTTTTATCTTTTTCCTTTCCTATGGTTTTCACCTTAGAAGATATAGATTGATTCAATTCTGATTATACAACGTATGATTTTATTTTCTGAAATAACCTTTCCCTGACTTTGAAATTATTTCTATATAGTGTAAATAAATAAAAATATACCTGATTCAATCTTTAGTTGGTATCCATTTTTATCAGTTACACTATTCTAGATTTTTAAAGTTATTTTTAAAATATATGAAGTACCAAATATCACCTTAAAAGTGATGTAAGGGCCAGCAAGATAGCTCAGCAGACTAAGCACTTGCTTAGGTAAGCACAGGGGCCAGGGTTTGATCCCTGGCACCTCATGCCATGCTGGCCCCACCCCCAAATGGTCTGAGCTGGTGGTGGGGTCCAGACATGGTAGCGCATACTTGCAATCCCAGTGCTAGGGAGTCAGAAATCGGAGCATCACTACGAGTCCCACCTGCATAGTGAAACCCTGCACACAAAAAAAGCGATGTATTTTTGAAGTGCCTAAATTATTGCAAGAAAAACTCTCTGATTAATACCATAATAAATTTTAGTGAGCACACTTGAAAAGAATAAGCGTATTTAGTGTAATTAACATGTTAAAGTATAACTAAAGTATGTTTGAAAATATGTTTATCCAGCATCTTTTCTTAAAAAAGATTGGCAATGCATTCATGTTGTGTATTTTTATAAACATTTAAAAATACAAATCGTATTTTGTCTTGAAAGTTTTCAAATGTCTACGGGGCAGTGCAGAATTGTGCAGGCACACAGGCCTGTGCACACACAATGCAAAGTGGTAGAAAAACAAAGTGAAAGGAGAGTTTAATTTTTCAACCTTTCAGAGTAGGCAAGTAAGTTTTTAGATTGTTTCTCTCTGTGTCATTTTGTCTTTTCATGAGAATGTGCATTTGGTATTTTGCTTTGTTTTCTCAATTTGCTTAAACTAATTTACTACAGACCTATGGAAATGGCCTTCTTGGCAACAGGTTGACAGAATTTGGTCAGGATCTTTCTGGTTCAAGATAAGAGGGGTCAGGGCTGGCCAAATAGCTCAGCAGGTTAAAGCATCTGCAAGCAGGTGCAGGGGCTGGTAGTTTGTTCCCTGGGTCTGCTGTGGTGGTCCTACCCCCGGGTGCACTGAGATGGTGATTGAGACAGTGTGGAATGTGCATGTAATCCCAGCACTTGGGAGGCTGGGAGAATCACTGGGAGTCCGATCTAGTAGTGAGACCGGAACACTGTAGACCCTTCAATAAAAATACAATATATATATATATATATTGTATACAATATATATTGTATTTATATATATATGTGTATATATATATATTGTATTTATATATATGTGTGTATATATATATATATTAGGGGTCATTCCGGATCAGATGTTTGTAAAGAAAGAATATAAGACTATTTGAATACTGAATTCATTTACATATTCTTTCTCTTGATAACTATTCATCTTGCTGTATTCAGACGCAGTGCCCCATTCTTGTACTCCAGGCTTGAGTGCAAGAGGTCTATGGAACTTGCCATGTGATTTCTTGAACCTCCTGGATCCTGGCACACTGATCACGTTGCTTCTGTGTGCAAATGAAAAGCAGTTTTTAAATGTAAGCGAATCAGCTTACGATTATTTAATTACTTTTCAGACAACTATTGTGTGCACCACAATTTTTAGTGTAACCAAATACAGTTAGAGATGGAAAATAAAAGGGATAAATTGCTCCCCTGTGGAGGAAGGGACTTCAGAGCTGAAACCCAGTTCATGGAGCTTTAGTTGTGCTTTACTTCAATTCAAATTTGTCCCAGTATTTTAGGTATAAAATGAAATATTTTGCTAGAAATTGTAGGTTTCAGCAGTGAGTTCACAAGGATTGCACCTACTGCTCAAGAACAAGTGTGAAAAGTGAGAGAGTTTGTTGCTTATGTCACCAACAAACATAATGGCATTTTAAGACTTTCAAAATTATGAAAAGAATATGGGTGGTCAATATAATAAATATTCAAATATTTCTAGGTCTTTGCCTGATTCTTTTTTTTCTTTCTTTTATTTTTTTGACGGAACTGGGGATTAGAATTCAGGCTCTTGTGCTTTATTCCACAGAGTCATCTCCCCAGCCTCAACCATAAGGTACTGTGCAGCTGATTTATTTTTACTTTGTTTTCTCCAGCAAATCCATTTCATTTGTTTATTTATTTATTTATTTATTCATTTTAATTCTTCATTTTTCATGGAGCTAACAGCTTTGCTTTTGAACACCTGATACTTTGAGAAATTTTTACATAAGTGATAATGTTCATCAGGACCTAGGAATACTGAGATTTATGAATAGTTTATAAGAATATGAATAATACACAAGATAAAATACAATTCAGTCAAGATGTGTTAATTTCAGTTTGTCAGGAAATTCCTCAAAACCAAAGTGATAGGGATCGCATAGACAATGAAAGACAGAAGTAGGAATATGTAGACATGCTCCGGCAGGTGTGAGCTTGGCTGGCTGACTGATGGTGCTCCCATGCGTGAAGCCAGGGCTCTCATTCAGGCTTCAACTCCCACAAGCTACTCCAGTGTCTGTCCTAGAGAAAAAGGCAGGTGGAAGATCCATGTCAAATACAAAGAAGTGTTAATCAGAGTTAATACTTGGTAAATGTCTTACTGTTTCCCAATAGTGGGAGATATTTCATCTTTGAAAATGGAGATTTTAATTCTTAGTACAGGGATACTTATTTACTTAGAGAACATTGGTTCTGTTGAGACTTTTGATGTTCTGTAGGGAGACGGCATTGCAGTCACTTTTTCAAAGCAATGATTTACTCTCATTGTCCTCTTCTCCCTCCTCATTGTGTGTGTGTGTGCATGTGTGTGTGTGTATGTGTGTGTTACACAGCCAGAGACATTTAACTGCTTTTGCAATTTCGTTGATTCGGGGACCACCATTAGGCATTATAAGGTCATGTAAGAGGTATAAATTACACAGCATCTTAAACTGTGGCACTGAAGACAATGTCAAACAATGAGTGAGGAAAGGGAAAGGAACATTGAACATTTTTATAAATGTCTTTGAATACTATGTGTAAAACCCATAATCCAGGTATGGTATACATGGAGAGAAGTTTCGTTCTGTCATTTGTGTGTTTCTTGTTTATTCTTCTTTGAACATAACAGATAAGACAGTATAGGCTGCTTTCTTCCAAGAACCCATGATATCAACAGTACATTGTAAGCATTTAATCTTGCAAAGACTTAGTTAATTGCCCATCAACTTACTACTGATGCAAATTCAAAACACAAATAACTTATTAGACTGGCTTTATTGAGCAAAAGTCACACAAATAGTAGTACAGCTGCACTATAGTGCTTTTTGTTGTTACAGTGTCAGGCAAGCTTCAATATCAGTTGATTATTTTTGATCAGATTAAGTTCATATTAATTTAGTGATACTTGTAAGTCTGTCTTTCATTTTCGTATTAATTCAGTCTGGGAAAAGAATATCTCTTCTCTCTTCTTTCCTACATTTAGTTCTACAGATTTTATCAGTAAGTATATAAATTAATAGTCTTCATTATTTGCCTGTTAAATATTTGACATTAACTACTATGGTTCTATTATAAAGCAACACAGTTAGTGGAGGAAATTAAATAGCTCAAAAGAACAAGCAATGTTCATTACTTGTGTGTTCCTAAAATCAAAGTCCAAAATGAATTAATAGCTAAATTTCTGAAAGTCTACAGCAGAATACACACCATGCTTTTCATTTATCTCTCTTGTGTTATAATACTTCAGCCCTTTCTCTTTACAAATATGCACATGTGCAGCATAACATTTCTATGTAACTGAAATCTTCTAAAAGCTGAATGGGATGTAAAGAATGATAATTTTGAAGGAACTGAACAGAACATATATACTTACAAGCACATACACATCATTTGCGTTTATGTGAGTTGCAGCTACTTAAGTCATAGAGAAATAATTGTGAGACATGCATATTCATCTTTTAGAGTGTCAGGGTTCTTGTTTCTCCATGATAACTGTGTCCTAAATCTTTTGTTGTATATTATTTCTATAGTTTTCTTAGAAGATTTTAGCAATATAACTTCCTTCTTATGCAGGAGAGGTAGAAATACTTCAGTTAAAAATATAATGTACAGCCCATGAGATAGCTCAGCAGACCAAGCACCTGTTTAAGCAAGTGTGGGCACAAGGGTTCAATCCTCAGCATCGCATGCCAGGCAGCCCCACCCCTGGGTACACAGAGCCAGCCACCAAGCCTGGACATGGTGGCACATGCCTGTAATCCCAGGGCTGAGGAGGCTGAAAACAGGAGGATTATGAATCCAAGCTGTACAGGGAGACACTGTACTATATATATATATATATATATATATATATATATATATATATATATTACGTATGGCATCATTATTGATTTTTTTCAATAATTGGCCACTTAAAAAGCATGTATACCTCAGTGTTTATAAACCCATTTCCCAGTTATACATATTTAAATCAAATTATAGATTTATGTGTGTATATATATATATATATATATATATATTTAATGCAATAGCTTCTACTCATATATTAGAAATGGAACTGTGTCTTGATGCCTTAATACATTTTAAGATGTTTAAAAAATTTGGCATTGAAAAAGGCGAGATACTTATACAATTTGAAGAGAAACCCGAGTATTATCGTGACATTTTAAATTTAAAATTATTGAAATCTCTTGCACCATTATTCTCAGTACACTTATTTTTTTTTATTGTTTGCTTAACAAGCAGTAATAAATGATGTAGAAACCCTGGAATAATACTTTAGTAAACAGTGCTACATGCTAATGATGTCAACTATATTATCATCATTATCATGAATTTGTCCCCAGTTTCTGTGAGCGTAAGAAGAAAAGAAAATGTTTCCTAAAACTGAGTCATGACTAAAATCTGATTAATAATTCAAGAACGTGTCCTGTAGGAGAGTTTATACTCTCTTAGCATTATGATAACAAATCTGTCGAAATGGAATTCAAATTGGGTTCTGTCATCCTAACTGACTATAATACTGAGCAAATTATTTAACTTCTCTACCATGTTTCCCAGTCTGCAAAGTGTGCCTAACATAATACATACTGTATCAGGCTTATTTCAGTGTTATTTTCTGTGTGGTATTAGATGACATATGCAAGGCTTTTAGCAAGTAGTCTAGAATGTATTAAACACTTGAAAAATGTTTCATATTATAGTCAACCTCTTCAACACTATCTTATCCTTTATGTATTTTATTTGAGTAATAAAAAAGATCACTGATGTTGTATAACTAAACTTGGAGATGTCTTCTGCTGTTTTTGGTATTAATCTAGTACAGTCTTAACTTGTTTTTAGAGATGACGGGCAAATGAGCATACTCAGGCTCGGGATGGTCGGATACCCTGGCCTGGAAGCAGGATGCAAGATGCAGTCATTATGCAAAGCACTGGAAGCAGCTGGGAATAGGGCAATTGGCTGGAGAGGTAGGCAGCCATCTTATTTTGGCAAGCAAACAGAGCTCGGATCCTTGTAGCATTCAAGGTCAACATAGGGTTCTTTGTTCTGTGTCACTGGAGGTCCTACACTTTGAATAAAGTCAAATGTGCTGAATTTCCACATTTTACTTTTTGAAGAAGTCAAGCAATTTAGAGAGAACCTGCTTATAAATTTAAATTCAATTTGCGTCCAAGGGCTTTAAGTAACAGGTAACAGGAAAGAGAGAACACAACCATTCTTTATGTCTGTTTTCCCTGTTTTCTGCCTAATATATTACACATTAAGTAAAGAAAAGGGACATGAGATTTAGGATGCCATGGTGGAAAAAATCAGTTCAAATTTGGCTTGTTGCCATCCAGGCTCTTTAGCAATGTAAATGGAGGTCCTGGTCTGTTAGTCTATGCTAATATCTTGGTTTTCAAGTTTGGAAAATGACATATTGTCATATAAATGTTACATATTTCATATACGGTTGCCACCTTCACAAAGCAGAACAATATTCATGGTGTAGTGGACTTCATTCCATTTGTTTTGTTTGCACAATTCTCTTCCCTATCCTACTCTTTCTATTTTATGCTCCCCGCCCCCTTTCTCATCAAGTAGAATGAAGACAATGAGGCTCTTAGCTGAAAGCCAAACTTTTTAGGGCCTAATCTGTGTTCTACCTCTCGGGTTCTGCATACGGCATGGAAGTCATCATTCCTCATAGGGGTATTGAGATGGAAAATACATCATCTATGTAAATTGCTGAACTAGTCATTGAGCAATAATAAATGGTCCAAATAAATGGTTATTGAAATTATCAGTAATTGCAGTGTAAGTAGTGAGTACTGGTACACTCGGGAAGTACCTCATGAGAGCAGTGAACATTATAATGGGCCTCAAAAGATGACATAAAAAAGTACAGAATAAAGATGTGTTTATTTAATTAAAACTCCAATAGGTGAAAAGAAACTGGAGTGTTGGTGACAGAAAATTAATATGAAAATAAAAAATTTAAGCATTGCATATATTTGAGGTAATAAACTGAATTGCATACAGAAGACTAACAGTCATCTGTTAGATATTTGGAGGCCTTGGAACCAACATGAAGAATTTAGATCACACTTGTTAAAAGTAGTGAAACTTAGTCATGATATTTAAACAAGAAAGCACTAAGGGGTGAATATTTCAAGGCAAACCTACAAATGAAAGTAGTGGAGGTAGCAAGTTCCAGTGGAGTTAGTAAGATCAGAAAATCATGTCCATGTTTCCCAGGTTGACAGGCAGAAAACTACCAAAGACAGCATGTAAGAAGCTATGGAGAAAAGGCTTGGGTCTGGTGTCATGTTTTGCCAATATCTCCAGTTCCTATCTGTAGGTTTCTATGCAGTTTCTAAAATAAGTATCATTAAAGTCAGTAATCTGACAAGAAAAATATTGGCTCTGTGGAAGAAATGAAATTTCATTATAGATACATTGAGCCTGAGGTGACTTAATTCTAGTAAACTCTTTGTTGTTTGTAAAGCGGTAAAAATAAACACATGGGTTCATATTATCAATGTTCACCATTTATTTTTATCAGCATAAAGGTTGAAGCTGTGAGGAAATATGCAGAAATTGAGGTAATCATACCTAAGTGGTGTCTTTTTAACAAGATATGGCTTTTGTAATTCTGAACAACAAAGTAGTAGCATGACACAGAACATGAAAGTAGGGGAATAACTTTCTACTGTTACAGAAATTATAAATCAAAATAAGATTACTAGAAGGTTAAACATTTCCTTCACCTTCATTAATTCCATTGAAAGTTATTATACTTGAAAGCTTCATAGTCCAAGATAGCTAAGAATATATTAGTTTTTGTAACTTTCAAAAATATTTATTTGAGGCAGTATAAGTTAAATGGTTTATTTCTTTATTTCTCGGGAGGTGCTGGAGCCACTCATTGTAACTAGGCAGTTTAGGGTCTCGAGGCTAGAACTGTGAACTAGCTTGAACTTGGTCTTTGGCCAACCAATAGCCATTTTAGAGATCTAGTTCTACATTCCAGCATGAGAACAACATGGGGTTCGTGTCAAAGTAAATTTAAACTGATAAAAAGAATTAGGTAGGAATGAAGGAAAATAAATAGAGAACAAGAATGATTAAATGGGAATTTCAGTTTAGGACAGATACATAATTATGGTCTCTTGCTGTTGCATGTTCAGTTTTATTTTTTCAACCAGTGTCATGCAGAAGAAAAACAAATTTGAGAGCCAAGATTTCAATGCACACCAGCACCAGGTAGATAACGTAAGTAAATTAAGAGGACCGAGGCTTGGAATGAATCCTGTCTGAGAAAGATATAGCCTTCTGTTGTAAAAAGGGCACTGTTACTATTCCTCATGCCAGCAGGCAGGAATATGTGCCTTACTTTCCATAAACTTTGTATCAAGATACTCAAACCTTTTTATGAATTCAACCTCTTTATAATGTTTGAGAATTTTGCATTATGTGGAGGATACACAAAATACACAATCGGTCATATTGAGTTTTCCAAATTTCCTTTTAAGAGGTCTTTCCTTTTAGGAAGTTCTAGGTTTGAATATTTAACTCAAACCTGAATATGCCTCGGAAAAAGTCAGGGAAAGGCAGATTCTGAATCAGAATTTGGCCAGGGGCACCGGACTGTGTTACGCAGAGGCAGTAGGTGATGCTATACCTTGCTCCTGGCCCATGTGTTGCCTGTCGATTATGAGGGACTGTGGCATCAGTGTTGTATGATGGGACATTTTCCACTTGCGTGTAGCACATAGGCTTTATTGTGCAATACAGTTCTCATTAGTAGTCTGGCTTCAACCAGCAAAGCAGAAAAAATATTGGTGACACGCATGCCTCCCTTGTAGCTAGCCTAGAGCTTGCATTTTACCAGCAGAAGAAACGAATTCAAGGAGTTTGAGTTCCTCAGTGCTGAAAGGGTAAGTACAGAGCAAAACTTGATATTTGATGGGCACTGCTTTAGTCTTCTAGGGGGACAGTAATGAAATATAGTAGACAGAGCAAAATACAACAGATTATTTTCTCAGAGTTCTGAAAGCTGCATGTCCAAGAGAATATCCTGGCAGGATAGGTTTGCTAGATTGCAGATGACCACACTGGTACTGTGTCCATGCATGAAGCATCTCCGCACTGGGCTAAGGAGCAGGGCGCACATCTAGTGTCCCTTCTGGAGGGGTACCAGTTCCATTAAATAGGACTCCCACCCTTACAACCTTCTGACCTCTTTTAACCTTAATTATTTCCTTAAGGGAACAATCACCAAATACAGTCCCATTATTGATTAGGGATTCACTGTATAAATTTAGGCAAGACATAATATTTTCTGTAACTGAGACCATTGCAGTAGCATTTCTAGTTACACAATTATCAAATCAATTTTATCTGTATCTTCTGTGATGTTTAAGTAGTCCAGTGAAATTGGGATAATATCCTGATCACCATTTGAGCTCATTATTTTTGTATGGAAAATGAAAGCAATATATGCAATTGGATCTTGCATGCCACACATTTCACACTAAATCTTATTAACGTGTTTGTGTTTTATATTATGCTTTGTACATGACATACAGTAGTATTAGAGAAAATATTCTAATACTCATTCCGTCTTCATTTATATTCCATGAATAGTATATAAATTACACGTGAGCTGATTTTGCTAGTCAAATTTGTATTCCTTAGCACTTTGATATGGTAAGACTTTTCTTTCCTCATTGTTACAGAGTGACACATGGAATTTAGGCTTTTATTTATTTATTGACTCAAAGATGTTTATTTACCTGCCACATGGTTGTCCTTGGTAATTTAGCTGATCTGACAGGTAGGCTCTTGTCTGTGAGCTACAATTCCTGAAAGTGGGTAAGCACAGTTTTCCTCATTATCTTGGTGTGTAGATGGAAGAATATGAACTGGATGTATAATGTGAAACAGGGATGTGACTTTACATGTCACCAAATAGGGGAGAAAGATCTTAGTGGCTTACTAAAGAGTGTGTTGCCTGTACACTTTTATTTTTTAACTCTTAAATCTAAGTGGCTAAGGCAAATATTATTAAAATGAATTTTGAAAAGTCGCGGGGGACTTAACACTAATTCATATTGAGTGATAGTATTAAGTTTTCAGTATATTGTCAGTATTGTTAATGACTTCGGTTTTGTATCCTCAATATTGTTGCATTTTCTACAATCTTACGTTAGTATTCTTAATTGTTTTTTCTTTGTTACAATGTTTTTGATGTTTTTCTAAGTTTTATGACATATTATTTTTGTTCTAAAGAAATATATAATTTCAACACAACTTCTAATAAAATATAATTAGCTCAAAAAGAGAATTTCTTTTGATCAAGAAAATTGAAAGAGTTCATCAGAAAATTTGGGCACATTATTTTTAAACAGATTACGTATCATTGTGAATTTTACTGTGACTGATTTAACTGTATGTCTTTTCAGGCTGTGTTTTCTGATCCTGAAAGAAGTGATACTAGTCATGTAATCTAGACGATAGAAAGGCTAATACCAGGTTCAATAATATTTTTATCAGAAATAAAATGAACAGAGATTTTTCTTCACACTTCAATAGATTTTGATTACAGTATTTCAAATATTTTGGTTACAGTACTTCACAAAATATTTGATTTGTTTAACCTTGAAGCAGACTGTAATTCATTCATAGTTTACAGTCTGATACACACACACACACACACACACACACACAGAGCACTAATCTGTTACAGCTTCCTAACTCAGAAGACTGCCCTCCCTGTCTCCCCCTCAAATCAGTGATCCTGAATGGGCAGTGCATTGGCACGCATAGAATGCAAGCCAGTCTTAATAGCTAGAATAGTGTATTTTGGGGGTGGGGAGCATGGAATTTATTTAGAGTCTGCTCACAGCTTAATCTGCCGCCGCAAGTGTCAGTGGCCTTGGCTCTGGTCCCCAGCTGCTTTTGATGAGCCACAAAACTTTTCTGCCCTCTTCTGAATCACAAAGGCATAATCTGCCACAATAATCCAAACTGTGCATTATTATGGTCACAGCTGATTCAGCTCTTTTAATGTTGCATTTTAAAGGAGGAAAAATAAGCATGAGGTTTATGTGAGAGCTTATATTGTATGTCAGCCTTTTTATTCCCTTTCTTTGGTGTTTTGTTTTGCTTGTAAAGACTGCCCAGTTGCATTATCCCTGGCTTCCCTACTCTGCAAATTGCTGACTGCAAATTCTTTATTAGCAGTAGTAGGAGTCAAGGGGTTTAGACAGAGTTCATTTTTTTTTTTTTGAAAGAAAAAACTCAGGTTCTAATTGGGCACAGGACAACTTGGAAAAGCCTAGCGTGCACAGTGTCAACTTTTGGCAATACAAACTCTGAATCACATCCCGAGTATTCTCCTGTCTCCCCTTTCCCCTGATTCCCCAAACAATCAAGTGGCTGTGTGCTAGGCTGGCTTAAAAGAATGACTAATTGCATAAGAAATTAAAAAGCCAAAGAAGTTGTTGTTCAAAACTGAGGTATGCAGCATTCTGCATCTGAATTGAATTTTAACTCATTGTAAATTCCTCCATAAATTACCCAGTTTATCCAATATGGCTAGAATGATGGCATTCCTCAGGGATCACTTGATGGTTTTCGTCTAATGTTCCCCATGTTGGCATCTGCATATGTAATTCCTCCTTCTCTGGACTAATTTCCATTACCTGTTTGGTACCTGTCAATCATGAGTTCAAAAGTAGTGTAATGAAATTCACAAACAGTACAAAGCTGAAAGTTTTACAAACCTAAGCGTAAGTGTGGAGAGTGGCTAGCTTAGCACTGAATCTGCAATAGTTGGCAAAGGAAAATAAAATGTGAAAATTAAAAGTTTTGTCTTACAGAATCTCGTAACTAATAATTAAATATTTATTCTTTATCTCTTGCTAGATTATGCCTGCATTTATTTGGAACCATCTTTGTCACTATAAACATTAAAATGATATGTACTATATGCAACGAAATAGGTTATGTTGTTCCATGGAATGTATTGGCTTATAGCCAACCAAGTAAAGCTTAGATTTTTGTTTATTCCTTTCTTTGTATATGTGATGCTGAAGTGAACACTATTCTTGTGTTTTGTAAGCTGTAGCAGTATTGTACTTTAGTATAAAACATAATGTATGTTAGTTGATAAATAGAACTGGATACAGTGTCTCTGATGCTGAGTGTGATGGTGCTTGCTGGCAGTCCCAGCCCGGGGGAAGCTGAGGCATTATGACTGAAAGTATTAGGGCAACCCCAGCCACATGGCAGCACTCCACTCCAAAAAAAAGAAAAAAGAAAGTATTGGTCCTCTAAAGACTATGGAGGTTTATGTAATTCTTTATTTTTGTTTCTGGGTATTGAATCAAATTTATATATGCTAAGCAAAAATTCTATCACTGCTATATCATGAACCTTTTATTCTTAACATTTATTAATTATTATTTTTTTTCTTTACTTTTTTTGGTGGAACCAGTGATTGAACTCAGACCCTTGTGTTTGCCAGGGAAGCGCTTATTGTACTGAGCGATCTCCCTGGCTCCAACATTTATTAATTCTTAATCTAACTAAAGAAGGGAAAGATCTTTTCAAGGAAAATCACAGTACTGTGAAAAGAGATCGTAGAGGATTTCAGAAAATGGAAAGATATTTCCTGCTCCTGGATAGGAAGGACCAACATTATGAAGATGGCCATAGTCCCAAAATTGCTATACAAATTTAAGTAATCCGTCTGAAACTACCACCATTATACCTCACAGACCTAGAGAAATTATTCCTAAAATTTATTTGGAACCAGAAAAGACCTAGAACAGCAAGTGGGCCACATTTACTAATTCTGTCATACTTAGGATTGAACCCCACTCTCTTGCTTTTATCTTTTGCTTTGATGCAGGATTTCCCTAAATTGCTCAAACCCTGGACCCTGCTGCCTTAGCTTCCCAATTGGAAGACAGAGATGCATCCCTCAGTCTATGTAGAGAAAAGGCGTGCTCAAGCCACTCTCTCACCTCAGATTTTGCACCATTGTGCCTGGAAAAGCTATTTTTAAATGAAAATAACAAATATTTAAGTTTTTTAGAGATATTTACTGTTAATGTAAATTATCTTTATTTGTTGTAGTATTCAGGATAAAACACAGAGACTTTTTGTTGAGCTACATCTCCAGCACCTTTTGGATTTTTAAATCTTGAAATGTTATCTTACTATGTCACTAAATTGCCCACATTGGGCTGGACCCTGTGGTCTTCATGCCTCAGCCTCCCAGGCTGCTGAGATTACGTGCATGTGCTGCCCCACCTATTACAGGCTTTAGTTTATTGCTGATTATCTTAGATCTTAAAACTTTTATCAGGAAATGTGAATATTACATTTAGAAATGTTGACAGTTCAGTGACATTATATAATTCTACATATTCTACTACTCAGTGAATTAAAAGAATACATATATGTTTTTGTTTTCAGTGATGAGAATAAACAGTAGAAACTTACCTATTTTCAGTCTAAATTTTATTTTATTAATTAATTAATTTATTATTTATTTACGGAACCTGGGGTTGAACTCAGGCCCTTGCGCTTGCCAAGAGAAGCACAGTCTGACTTTTAGTTACACAAAAATAATAGCTTCTTTGATGAAGTTTTAAGAAGATACAGTGAAAACAAATTCTTTTAATGTTGGTATTTGGCAAAAATAAAAACTGCATGTATCCTTTAATCAAAGTATAAACATACTGTACTACATAACATCTTGAGAAGGATTTATTTTGGTCTGGCTCAGGCTGCCTTAAGGGAGGGTCTAGTGCAGCATGAGGACCCAGGGATTGACCTGTGGTCCCCTGTACCTGACGGAGTTTGCCCAAGCAAGTGCTTTAATCAACTGAGCTAACCGGCAAGTCGCCCATAACATCTTTTAAGTTAAAATTATGTCTTACCACATCATGTTAGTATGAATCTGGAGCTTAAATTTGACATTTCTGTTAGAATATACACTAATGCTAAATTTAATATGTTCTATTTTTTAACCTAGCATATAAATATAAAATTAGCAAATAGATTTTTAATATCTTAAACTCATGTTTTTATACTTTGGATGTTTTATCATTATGGCCCAAATATAAAAAAATAGACATACTGGCTGATAAATATTTCATTTGCAAACATTTAAAATACTCTATAATTGATCCTGTCAAATTATAGATTTTCAAATGTGTAACTTTGTTCATAAACCAGGGAGTTATAAAGGTTTATGTTTCTAATTTTTGTTATCTGAGTTCAAATTATCAAATTTTAATATTTCTGGAGAATTAGATTATTATTCACACAGATTATTTTGACAATGGTGACATCTCTATTGAGGGAAAATGAAGTGTTCTGTTTATTTATATTTTTGACTCACTTTTAACTTAGAACTGAGAATTAGCCTTCTTCACACATAATTCATCAGCACCTGTGAGCATGTTGGGGCTCGGTATTATACAGCACAGGAATGACCCTGAATAGCTCGTTGACAGCTGTACTTTAAAACATGTTACTGATTTGTAAGTATAGTAATTTACAAGGAGCTAGAGTAAATTGTTAGGGCATCAAAATGGGCTGGCAATTATTAAAAATATATGGTAAAACACAGTGCTACATAAAAATGCATGTTGTAAACTCTCTTCTCATCTAAAAATCAACAAAAGTTTGGCAACTTATTGATTTAATTTCACTTTAAGACTATAATCCTTCATTTTAGAGTCTTTGTGAGAATACCCAATAACATATTTGAAGTTTTATTTTGTCATATCAATTAATAGAGAAAATAAAAATGATGGCTATTAAATAAATGATGCTACAGTAACACTAACAAGTCCTGATAACTTGAAACATTATGCTTATTACAATCTTCAAAAGATTAATTGAACGATTTATCTAAAACATTTTTATAAAGTACCATAACCTACCTACATAAAGCTATCTTTAAATGTTAAATACATATAAAAATCAGCTTTAAATAGCAATAATATTTACATACATAGCTTTATCATATGTGTTGTTAAAATGTGTTAATAGTAGAAAAGCTGCTTATCCTGTTCTATTTTCTTCTGTATCTTTAGGGAAGGGTCTACAGGGTATTCAGGGTCTCACTACTATATTGGACTCATAGTGACCACCTGTATACAGCCTCCGAAGACCTGGTATTATAGGCGTACACCACCATGCCCAGGTGCTGTTCTCTTTTTTTGTACAATGAAACACTGACACTTTTATTGATTTTATACTGATCAAATAACATCATGATAGCAATATGTCAGACATTTCTCTAGATATTATTTCCTCTGTAGAGATGAATTGGTTTAGAATCATTGAGATTATGTGACATGTGTGTGATCACACAACTAGCAGTTTTCAGAAATGGATTTGGAAATGGCAGTTGTCCACCTACAAGTCCTGGCCTGAATCATTGTTCTGCCTTGCTAAGAAAAAGGTATCTTCCATAACACAGTCTCAGTGTTTTGTCTTCTATATTTTGCCCAAATTACTTATTGTTTAATAGGGCCAACTCAAGTTTGTTGGTAGAAACTTGTTACAGGTGGTATGTTTTGAAAGTCAGAGTTATGATGTGGTACAGTTATGATGCTGTTTACTTAGGGTCTATACTTGAGATACCTTTCCTTTCAATGTATCAGGTCTGGAAAGATAACCAGTTGGCGTCAGCCTTCAGAAAAATGTCACCACTTATCAATCAGAAACGTTTACCTTCTCTATTTGATTGAAGGCATCTAGGAAGGAAGACCGTGGTGCATATATGGTTTGGTTCCAGTACCATAGAGTCTTTCTGAAGACTTCAGATCAGGATAATTAAGAACTTTAACCTCTACAGTCTATGAACCCACACTGAAATTTTATTGCATGAATGCTGGCTTGTCCTGAAACATTCTTGAGTAAAGCATGTTCTCAAATTGTTTCTAGGCTTTAAAGATAGAGTTAGGATCATATAGACTACATATATGTCCATCATCAAGTTATAACAAGATAATGTGACCTCTTATTAACTCGTGTGTTTAGAAGTTGCACTAATTTGTTTAGAATCCTTGTTGAGTTGGCGATAATTTAAGAGAAAAACCGAAAATTTCTGCTGAAATGTTACTGACATAACAAAATGGGATTCATCACATGTGTCAGTAGAAAAATTTATGGGTATCAATACCTGCATAAAATATGTTTGAGCCTGATTAATTTGCTAATCAACTCAGGAAGCCTCCGCGTAGAACACTTCATCTTTATTTAAAATGGAAAGTAGATCAGGTTAGGCAATTTTAGAAGTACAAAGAAAGCAAAGCCATATAGGTTAATATGCTTATGCAGATTTATTAAGAGGTGAACCATTCATTCTAGATCCTGCTGCACAGCTACTGCTCCACAAATGTTAATTTCCCCACACAACCCAGAAACATGAAGAAAGCCACTCTTGTTATTGGGCAAAAGACTGCATTTCTTTCCACTAAAGCCTGCTGAACATTCATGTCCACAAAGCTAATCACTAATAAAAACAGTTTCTAATAAGTTCAGCTATTCAGCAACATTGACTGAATCTATTCTACCAATGATAAACATTTCTAAAGGCCTTCTAAGGAAAGATAGGATTACTTCCAGTTCAATGAAAGAAGGAGAAAACCCCATCAAAGATGATTTGCATAGGAAAAGAGATGAGACCTCTCTCAAGAAAGCTGAATCTGTAGCCATGAGGGTAAGACAGGGGGCGTCCAATGAGAAGCTGTTCTAGATGTGGGAAAGGGCAGAAGGTGTTTGATACTGAAAGAGAGTTGTTTTGTTTTGTTTTGCTTTGCTTTGCTTTGTTTTGCTATGCTGATTTTTGCTTGCCTGCAGTAAGAGAAGGGTATTGGAAGCATCCACAGTTCTCCCATAGAGGACTATGAGAAATCTGAGATTTGCATAATAGGTTACTGTAGATGCTTTCATTTTGAAGTGATAGCAAGGCTTTTTTTAAGGGACAATAAGTAACAATCTCCTACAGATAGTTCCCTAGACAAATACAGTACTGTCATTGAAGAATAACATTTTACTTCTTGTGTTGTGATAAAATAAGGTTATGTGATATTCTTTGGTTCTGATGAACACTTTTAGATACAAAGGTGCAAATTCTTCTTTAGACAAAAGTTACATTTTTACTTTGGTGGAAACCTTGTATATTCATGTGGGTCCATTTTCCTCTTGGGTTAAAAAAAGCGATAATGACTTATTCTCTCTAGAAGAAAACAACATGAAGGAAAAGTAGAGCAGGCTTTGTTTCTGTAGCAAATATAATTTTTAAACTCTTTTATTTTCTGATTTGCTATTAGTTTCTCTTACCTTTGAGAAAACACAGAAAATCTTCACAATGGAATATTGGGTTCTGTTGCCTTTGATGTACTAATGCATATACAATATTGCACTAATGATTAACTGGTGTGCCCCTGAGGTTTTCCCAGACAAAACCGCCTCTCAGCAGATTCCTTATCTGCTATCAGGGGAGTGTTTACAGCAGCTAAAACTCTTAAGCGCCTTGTCTCTGAGACTGATGGGGATAATTAAGCCGGTGTTTGCCAGCCCTGTGCTCTTCTTTTGTGCAGTTGGGAACCAGGAGGAAAAAGGGGAGATGCATTAGTCCAAAACAAAACTCTGAAAATTCATGTTCAGCAATTTCATATAGATTTAAATGATTGAGTTTCTTTTACACCATGCATTGTTTCTGTAAAAATAAACCTGCAGGATGAAAAGAAAACCCCTTGCTGAATACAGATCATCTAGTTTTCTATGAAAGATGGAGGGATGGATGGATGGGTAGATGGGTGGCTAGATAGAGGGATGAATGGAAAGACAGGTAACTAGATACATGACTATATATTCATACTTTTAAAAAGCAAAAGTTAATGATTTGCTATCACAAATTGAGTATCAGTCTAAATGTACAAAATAGCATTTAAAAGGTAAAGCGTAGCATTTTGGGTTGAACCTTAAAAGCAGGCTTGTTGGAGGTTTTATTATTTTTAGAATACATTGTGAAATTTTGTGTTGATAGATGATACTGAATTGGCTTATTTTCAGGAGTCCTATGTGGGTCTCCAGGGGAAAAATTCTTATAAGCAACTTTAAATGCATTGTGTATAAAGTTATGGCTGAAATGGAATAATTTATACCAGCCACCCATGCTGTGAGTTAGGATAATATATATTTTAACTTAATAAATATTCAATGAAAGTTATTCCCTTTTCATATGTAGTATATCTTATATTTTAAAGAAAAACAATAACAATGTAAGTTTCAAACCAATTAGTAGCAAAGTTACAGCACTTTACACATTGTGAATTCAAAGGATAAGATACATGCATGATATCTTGCCAAAACAGTGCATAGCCAATACCTTTTGACCCACGGGTTTATAACTGAAGTTGGATTTTTTGTTTGTTTGTTTGTTTTCTGCATTTGGTACAGGGTCTACAGGGTTTACAGGACCTCACTACGCAATCACGCTCACAGTGATTCTTCTGTTTTCAGCCTCCCAAGAGCTGGGATTACAGGTATGCCACCATGCCCAGTCTCAATCACCATCTCAGTGCGCCTAGGGGTGGGGCCGGCACAGCCTGCTGGGGATTGAACCCAGTCCTAAAGTTGGATTTTTGAGTTAAGTCTTTAATGCCAGCGATTTAGTGATAAGAAATTATTAAATTCTGACTATGTCATAAGTTCTGTTCCTTAGTTCACTACAGATGAGGTATTCCTAGCAGCAATATTTAGTCTTTATGATGTAATACAGTTGACACTATTCATCATTTTCAAAGTGCTTAAATGAGTGATCCATCATTTAGACAGGGGTACCTGTGTATAAAATGAACTCCAAACACAAATATATAGGCTCACTGACCCAGACACTTCCATTGGCAACCTAGATTACAAATTAAGATTGAATAAAAGGTAATATAATTAATGAATATGACATTTTTTATCCTTATGGACATTTTTATTTCTCTGATGTTTTTATGACACACTGCTTAACTATTCATTCTGTGTATATATTTTGCTTTTCTATGTCATGTGAGATAAGCACAAGCCTTCACACACTTAATGAGTAATTTTTTTTTTTTTTTTTTTTTTTTTTTTTTTTTT
>PVKA01030206.1:0-14052 GCA_004027165.1 Ctenomys sociabilis
ATAACTTCAGCCCAAATAAAAACACACCGAGACATATAATAGTCAAGATCCCAGAAATCCAACACAAGAATAATATACTGAAAGCTGCTAGAGAAAAGAAGCAGATCACATTCAAAGGAAAACCCATCAGAATTACAGCTGACTTCTCTACACAAACCATAAAGGCAAGGAGAGCATGGAGCAGAGATCTTCAAGTCCTCTATGAAAACAAATTCCAGCCCAGACTGCCAAACCCTGCAAAATTCTCTTTCAAGTTTGATGGAGAAGTGAAATACTTCCACGACAAAGAACAACTAAAGAATTTCATGATGACAAAGCCATCCCTACACAGGCTACTGAAAGATGTCCTGCAGAGAGACCACAATGACCTGAACTCCATGAATGAGAACAGAAGGAACTCAATAAACAGCACAAACAATTAAACACAGGATAAAAAAGAGTAAACAACAGCAGGTAAATATCATGACAATCATTAAGTCAACACATTTCAATTATAACCATCAATGTAAATGGACTTAATTCACCAATTATGAGAAATAGACTAGCACAGTGGATAAGAAAACAAAATCCAGCAATATGCTGTGTACAAGAAACACACTCAACTCAAAAAGACAGTCATAGGCTTAAAGTTAAAGGATGGAAAACAATACTACATGCCCCAGCACATCAGAAAAAAGCAGGAGTAGCAATTCTGTTCTCACACAGTCTCAACTTCAAACCAAGAATGATCAAATGACACGTATTGGTTAGGGGAAAAATTCAAGAGGAAGAGGTAACACTCATAAATATCCATGTGCCAAACACAAGAGCACCCAGATATGTAAAACAAGGCTTAATGGACATGAAAAATCTAATATCCAATCTTAACAGGACACCTTAACACCCCCTTATCTCAAAAAGATAGGTCAAGCACACAAAAAATTATCAAAGAAGTAGCAGAACTTAACCAGTGCTTGGAACAAATGGACCTGATGGACATATACAGAATGTTCCACCCAACCACAGCTGAATATACATTTTTTTCAGCTGCACATTTTTTTCAGGGTCATTTTCTATAATAGACCACATACTAGTCCACAGGTCATACTCAAGTCTCTGCAAGAAAACATAAATTCTCTCATGCATATTATCCAACCATAATACAATGAGAATGGAAATAAATGACAAAAGAAACCAGAAAAACCCACTAAATTCATGGAAATTAAACAATACCCTACTTAGCAATCAATGGGTCACAGAAGAAATTCAACAATATCTGCAATTCAATAAAATTCAAACACAACTTACTGGAACTTATGGGATGCGATGAAAGCAGTTCTCAGAGGGAAAAATCATAGCTATGAACTCACACATTAGGAAAACAGAATGGGAACAAATAAATACCCTAATGTTACACCTCTGACATCTAGAAAAGGAAGAGAAAACCAAACCCAGAGCCCAAAGACAGGAACAAATCATAAAGATTAGAGCAGAAATTAATTCAATTGAGATGAAGAAAACAGTTCAAAAATCCACAAATCAAAAAGCTGGTTCTTTGAAAGACTAAATAAAGTTGATAAGCCCCTAGCTAACATCATCAAAAAAAAATGAAAGAAAAAATTGAAATACAAGCAATAAGGAATGAAAAGGGTGAAATCACCACAGACCCAGTGGAAATTCAGAAGATTATCAATAGCTACTTCAAGAATCTTAACACTCACAGAGTAGAAGACACAGAAGAAATGGACAGATTCCTAGAAAGGTACAAGTTACCAAACTGAATCAAGAAGACATAAAAACTCTCAATAAGCCAATAACTGCCAACAAAATACGAAACGTAATAAAAATCCTGCCAACAAAGAAAAGTCCAGGTCCTGATGGATTCACAGCTGAATTCTACAAGAAATTTGTAGAAAATATAATCCCTACACTCCTCAAACTGTTCAATGAAATTGAAAAGGAAGCAGTCCTCCCAAAATCATTTCTGGAGGCAAGAATTACACTGATTCCAAAACCAGAGAAAGACACAACCAAAAAAGAGAACTACAGGCCAGTCTCCCTCATGAACATAGATGCAAAAATCCTCAATAAAATCCTAGCAAGTACAATACAGCAAATCATCAAGAAGATCATATACCATGACCAGGTAGGATTCATCTCAGGGATGCAAGATTCAATATTAAAAAATCTATAAATGTAATACACTATATTAATAGACTGAAATACAAAAACCACATGATCATCTCAATTGGTGCAGAAAAAGCTTTTGACAAAGTCTAACACTCATTCATGTTCAAAACCCTACAGAAAATTGGAATAGATGGCCTCTACCTCAACTTAATAAAAGTCATCTATGAAAATTCAATGGATAATATAATTCTAAATGGGGAAAAATTGAACTCTTTTACTCTTGAATCAAGTACAAGACAAGTATGTCCTCTATCACCCCTCTTATTCGATATAGTTTTGGAATCATTAGCAACAGCCATTACACAAGAGGAAGAAATAAAAGGAATAAGAATAGGTAAAGAAGAAGTTAAATTATCACTATTTGCGGATGACATGATACTTTACATGGAAGACCCAAAAAATTCCACCAAGAAGCTACTAGAATTGATGCACAAATTCAGTAGCATAGTAGGATACAAAGTCATTACTCAAAAGTCAATAGCATTCCTCTACACAGATAACAAACACACTGAAATACAATAGCACCATGGAAAATGAAATACCTTAGAATTCACTTAAGCAAGAAAGTCAAAGATCTTTTCACGGAAAATTACAACACCCTAAGAAAAGAGATCATAGAAGATTTCAGAAAATGAAAAGATATTCCCTGCTCCTGGGTAGGAAGAATCAACATCTTGAAGATGGCCATACTCCCAAAATTGTTATACAGATTTAATGCAATTCCTATCAGACTACCACCAAAATTCCTCCCAGACCTAGAGAAATCATTCCTAAAACTTATTTGGAACCAGAAAAGACCTAGAATAGCAAAGGCAATCCTGACCAACAAAGACAAGGCAGGAGGCATCACAATTCCTGACTTGAAATTATACCACAAAGCCACTGTGATAAAATCAACATGGTATTGGCAATGAAATAGACCTGAGGATCAATGGAATAAATTAGAAGATGCAGAGGCCTCTGTGAACAGACTCAGCCACCTGATCCTCGACAAAGGGACCAAACACGCTTACTGGAAGAAAGATAGGCTCTTTAACAACTGGTGCTGGAAAAACTGGCTTTCTACATGCCAAAAATTAAAACTTGATGTATCACCATGGTCTATCACCATACACTAAGCTAAAGTCAAAACAGATTAAAGATCTAAACATTAAAACAGAAACAATCTCCTGGAAGAGAAAGTGGGAGGAACCCTTGAAGACATACATGTAGACAAACATGTATTTGCACAGGAAACACTTGAAAGAATTAACAACTGGGATGAACTCTTCTTTGAGAATTTCCTGCACGTCAAAAGAAATTGTCAACAAAGCGAAAATTTCAAAAAAATCCTAACTAATAAGCACTCAGACAAAGGTCTGCTCTCTAGATTATGTACAGAACTAAGATATATTAGGGCCCTCAAATTTAAAGACCCAATCCAGAAATGGGCATCTGAGATGAATGTACACTTCTCAGAGGACAAAATTAAAGAAGCGAATAAATATATGAAAAAATGATCCACATCGCTAGCCATCCATGAAATGCAAGTTAAAACAACACTGAGATACCATCTCACTCCAGAAAGAATGGCTATCATAAAGAAATCAACCAACAACAAATGTTGGAGAGAATGTGGGGAAAAGGGAACACTTCTCCACTGCTGGTGGGAATGTAGACTGGTACAACCATTGTGGAGATCAGTGTGGAGACTCCTCAAAAGAGTAGGACTGGAAATCCCATTCAAGCCAGCTATCCCCCTACTGGGAATTTTTCCGGAGGAACTGAAAACATCGTATCATAGTGATATATGTGTACCTATGTTTATAGCAGCACAATTTGTGATAGCAAAATCTTGGAAACAACCAAGATCCGTGTCACATGAGAAATGCTTGAAAAAGATGTGGTATTTCTATACAATGGAACATTACTCGGCTATAAAGAATGATAAGCTTGAAGCATTTATATTGAAGTGGATGCCACTTGGACATATACTCGTAAGTGAAATAAACCAGACACACATGTGCAAGTATTGCATAGTCTCCCTAGCATAAGAAATCAAAAGAAGAAATACAAATAGAAATGTATAAGAACAACTAAAAAGAATTTAGTCAGATAGTTAGGGTAAACTGAACTCCATATGTTGTAGCTTCTCTTCTGGATGATTGACAACCTAAGTTCACAAATCAAAAATTGGAGAAATGCAAGATCAGCCAACATTTTGGCCCTAGCCTTTCAAAGTCAGTGAAGGTTCAGGACATAGGAGAACCTGTACTATAACATCATCGAACTCAATTGTACCCCAAATTTTATGATCAGTGACATTATGGAGCCATAGAGGAATGTAATAAATGATCTATAGTGTGCCTATGGAGAGAAAACTTTCTCTCAGGCTCTCACAGAGAGCAAACTGGTCAGGCAATGGCCGTGACTCATCCACATGGCTGACACTGACCACTGACGAAGGACTTAAAGAGTGAGGTATGGGGGTACAGGATAAACCCTGAGGGAACTTGACTGACCTCATCAGATACAAAAGCTACATTTTTTGTTATATAGGTCTTGCTTTATCTCGGTCTTAACCATCCAGCAGAAAAGTATAAAAATGAGGTATATGAAATAAAGCCATAATAATAAACTGAGCTGTAAATGGCTCTAGTCAACAACTTCTTCAGATAACCCACTGTTATTGTGGACTGCTGGACTGTTTTTGATTATTTCACTGAGTTCAGGCACCTATAATGAATGACAGTGGAATGCCCGTGTTTGACAGGACTAAACAAAAAAAGGGGATACAAAGGAAGAATCATTCTGTGTTTATATAAACAGTACAGTTAGGATAAATATGCAGTACTTCTGTATAATTCTATGAGAAGCAAGATTTGCCCTAATAATGTTTGAACAATATACTCTGTCAGCTTCTTTTACTATGGACAACCACTAGAAAGATAACAAGGCAGAAATTATTAATTATTGAAACTGTACTATAATTCAACTTTAAAAAATAAGATAGGTATACAGCTACATTCTCTTAATTCATTGATTAGAGACATCCGCTCTAATGGTGTTTGTAAATAGAATATCAAGAATGCACCTTGTATGACAAAAAACCACTATGAAAACAGTATACAGTGTATAAATTATTGAATCTGTCCTACTAATTTGATTTGAAACTGTCTCATTGCTATTTGTTCTTCAATAAAATAAAAAAAGAAAGAAAAGAAAAGTTACATTGTAAGTTTCAAGGCTGTCTTGCTTCCTGTGTTCTCAATATCTTTTTTCCCTGAAATGTGACTAAATCCAAAAAACAAATTGCTAACAACGGTTTCATCTATCCTCAGAGTCCCTCATGAGTATCGTTATATAGCCAAGGGGGGATACACTTCCTACAGCACGGAATTTTGTAGCTCTGCTTGGAATATATATATATATATATATATATATATATATATATATATATATATATTATAATATATATATAATATATATATTATAATGAATATATATATAATGAGATTAATGAGTTGGAAATAGAATATACCATGTCTATGTCTGTAACAAAATGTACAGAAGCCAAAGACTGGTGGTCATCACCGGCCAAGAGACACAGGAGAGCCACGTGCATACAAACATTGGACTTCAATTGGCCCAGTGCCCCAGCCAACTACTCCAGAATTACAGTCTCCCACGAAGCTCTCCCAAGATGCTCTGGAAGTTCCTGAGGGGGACCTACATGTAAAGATGAATCAGCATGCCCTTCCCAAGCCACTGGCCTGCATCTCTGTATGATAAGAGCTGCTAACACACCCTCTGCCAGGCCTGAGGTTTGGGGCCCTCCCTGCTTTCTACTGTCATGGGACCTTCAGAGCGAGCCCCTGCCGCCATGCTGAGCTGGATAAAAGCTCCCGCTCCATCACAACTGTCCAGCCCATGCTGCTCACCGTTGCAAGCCCCAATCTCTCCCAAAGGGAAGAGGAGAATGGCGCCCTTTGTCCTTTGCAGGTTTGCTTTGGACCCCACAGCACTACAGAATCTGATCAAGTGTGTCATCTAGTCATGGCACCTGGGCCCTCCTCCTCCAAGGGTGCTCGGGACCTTGGCACCGCACCCCTCTCAGCCCCTGCCTACTGCTGCCTTTGGTACCCCATGCTAACTAAGTGGACTTCAGTGCCTCCTCCCTCACAAGGCTAAACTGCTTTGCTGAAACGTGGCTGCCCTCAGAACCCCAAAGAGTAGCAGTGAAACAGCACATGCCTGACCTCATTTCCAAGCATGGCTTAAGCATTCTTCACAGCCCACTGGTTCCCAGCTAAGTCATCAGATGGAAACGCTGGGGCAGAAGGGAGGGCAGCTCCCCAGCTCCACGCCTCGCAGGTTCACGTCCCGCTTGGCGCAGGCCACCACATCCAGTCTCAATGGCCATCTCAGCACACCCCCCCGGGGCAGGGCCAGCACGGCAGGCCCAGGGATCGCGCTCCAGTTCCTGTGTTTGCCTAAGCAGGCGCTTTAATCCACTGACCTCGTTATCTGGCCAGCCCCTCTAATTTCACTTTTACAAAATAAAAAAGCTTGAGATGGATGCCTAGCAGTGTGAACGTACTTAAGTCCACCCAGGACGTACTTAAGCACACCCAGAAGTGCTTAACACAGTGCATCTTGTTGTGCATATTCTACTATAAGAACCAATAAATTTATCAACTCTTGGGGGAATGGAGAAGAGACAGAACAGCAGCAGCAGCAGCAGAAAAGAGGTGGGCAGAGATGAGGGGTGAAGCCAGACTCAGAAAGCCAGATAAGGGCCTGCTTGGTCTCCCGTGAAAGCACCAGCCACAGACAAGGCGAAGAGGAAGGTGAAGAAAGCTGAAGAAAAAGGAACAGATTTTGTTTTGCTGGCGCGGTGCACAGCAACCCTTGTTCCTCATAGGAATTCAGCCCTCTCGGAAACAGTTCCGCGTGAGTGACCTGACTTTCCCACAGGCAGGTCTGGGAGGTGACAGGTCAAAGGTCAGGCTCAAGGACCTCAGGGAGCAGGGGTGGCCCTGCCCACTGGAGCCCCACAGTTCACCAGCAAGACGCCTCCAGAAGGGAGCTGGCTAACCCACAGGCATGGACTAGGAGAAGCAGAGACTCTGTGTTCTTCTCACAGCTCCCAGAGCCCATTTCACAGCGCAAAACGATTTAACTCAGAATGAAACTGAAAAAGTCAAAAATAATTCCCCACATATCAAAGAATGAAAGCATCCCCATTGTAGGGGAACACTCAAAAGACAAAAGCATATAATTTGGGGGTATATTTTAAACTTTACAGAATCCTCCCACCTCTGCCTCTGACTAAAAAGGTGAATAAAAACAGAACGTGGGGGGAGGAATTATCTGAGTCACCCATGAGGTATTGGGGAAGAATCCATAAGCAAAACACCCTGCATTTATTTCAAATACTTGTCCCACTCTGCCAGGCTTGGCCACAAGCCCTCTGAGGTCACTTTAGGGGCCCCTCCTTTGGAGATATGGCCAGAGCTCTATTTTAGGACAGACGCAACCCAGGTCATGTGGCTGGTAAGCTAGAATTTAAAAGGACATACACAAAGGTCTCATAAGCCATTGGGACACTGAGGCAGGCTGGGGCTAAAGGGGGGCTAAGGGTGCTCTAGACCTCTCTGACACAGTGCAGTTTCTGCGCGGTCCCTGTGTCCTAAGTGTTGTTCCAGAAAAAGCCAGCAATGTTGCCTGTGAGAGAAAGCACGTGGCCGCAGAGGTGAACCAGGGACATCCTGTGAAGTGCCAAGGCTGTACCAGACCAGCCAAGTGCACACTGACAGACAGGTCTGTGTGGACAGGAGAAACCTGTTCCCGGGCTAGGATTCCTTGCCCACAAGGGAAGTGAGCTAACAACCAAGGAGTTTCGCCTTCTGTCTACATGCGTCACCGAACCAATTTGTCAAGCCTGGCTTAGAGAATGTGACTGCTCACCCAGTGTGTTTCTGTGGGGCCAAGAGGCCTTTCTTGGAGGATGAGTTCCCAGGCTTTCTCTGTCAGAAACAGGGCCAGTGGTCTGAGCCCGACAGCCGATCCGGGCTGCGGTCAGACCTGCTGACAGGCAGCCTGGAGCAGCCTGTGGCATCTGCTCCACATCTGGAAGCGTGACTCACCAACCACCCTCTCCGAGCCCTACTTTCTCATGCAGGCCTACGCAGGCACAGCCCACAGAGCCGAGGCCCCAGTGCCCAGACTTGTCTCTCCGCCCAGGCAGTCCTTAAGGTTTGTCCTTATCTCCAGCACAGCCGTCCCCTCCCTGGAGGCTCAATCTGACCCACCAACAGCAAGCAGGTCCAAGAGAAAAACCTATGTAGAATTCCACAGACCCTGCCTGCACTATCGCCCAGACTTCTGAGCTGGATTGGGTTCAAGCTCTCCTGGACACTGAAGCTTGTTCTGGCCCTTTAAATTAGCAGGCGCCCACCAGGGCCAGCTGCCCCACTAGGGCCAGCCGCAAGCAGCACATGTTCTAGCCAGTCCTGTTTACCCTAGAACTACTATTTTTGCTCTCACCACCCTGGTTCTCAGATTCCTGGCTCTGCAGCCCAGCTGCCATGGCTACTTCTGGCCCCTTTACTTGGTGAACCTTGGACTTCCTTTTTTAGACCACAGCCTCTCCCAAGTCTCTAACTCAACTTGCTTCTGCGGTGCCAACTTTGCTGTTGGTCTCAGGTGAGGACTCTGGCTCAGCCCTACCTCTGGGTGTCCATTCAGCCAGGGTCACTCCCACAAGAGGCAATGAAGGATTTCTTCCTGTGGTCACTGCCTGGTTTCTGGCCTTCAGTCTTGCCCTTTGCTTCCCACTTGGGTTTTCCAGGTCATGCCCCTGGCTAATGGTTCCTTGTGGGCCCTGCTCCCTGGAAACTCCTTCACCTGAGACAGCTCCATCCTGGGGACTTGGGAGATGGCTCATCCTGGGTTCAGCTCTGTTGTGATTGTAAGCTGGCTTTGCCCAGGTCACCCCAAATCAATTACCCTTGCTGTCTCAAGGAGATCAGAGGCTCAAAGACTTCTGAGAGCTGTGGAGATCAAAGAGGAAAGGGCAGTGCTGCCCTAGGCAGAGCCCAGGAGGCAGAGCTGGGGGCTGTGCCGCATCTCTGCAGACTTTGCTGACTGGAGATGTAGCGATTGTTTATGAGAAGCTAGTGGAGCGGTGGATGGCGAGGCACTCAGACGCTGCATTGGGAGGGCAGGGAGATGTTCCAGGTGACATTTCAGGCCACCTCTCAGTTCCTGACCCCCAGAAAATACGAGCAGCCATGGAGAAGGAGAAACCCTTGGACTCCTCTGGCCTGAACCTTCTTCTTGCCTGCCAGCCAGACTTCCTGTGTGACAACACCAATACATGTGCCAGGCACATACGAACTCTGCTCTTCCACCAAATGACAAATGAGGCCGGAGCTAAGGGCGGCCACTCCAGCGTCCACAGTCTCTCCAGTCCAGAAAATGTAGAAACAGGGTCCTGTTTCCTGCCTCTGCTTCTCCACCTCTCAGCCTTCATCCTGAGGGCCCAGGGACATTTCCCAGGGTCATTACCCCTAAAAGCTAAGTGAGCCTCTCAGATTTCTTTTCCAGAACTTTCTATTTTTTTAAATTTAATTTAATTTTATTTTTTAAAGAAAATACAGAATTTAAATTTCTAATTAAAAAAATTAGAAATGATACAGAATACCACTAAACAAAATAATATGAAATCAACAGTATTTGTCATATTACAAATACTGTCAAATAAGTGTTGTCTTCAACTTAGTTGTTCAGATTACCAGATATATGCATGCAAAATTGGAAAAAGAAAGAAAAGTTATAAGAAATTAAGAAGACAGAAAGAAGAAATAAACAGAAAATAATAAACAAGCATTAACTGCTCCTTTCCATAGGCCAGCAGAAATCCACAGTTCAATTAGCCGAGCCATCCTACGTACATACAAAGCTCTGTCTCTTTGCCTCACGCCCTCTCCTATCCTTCTCCTCTTCCTTTTGGGCAGGTTCGTTCCTTTTCACAGTATCTGTTGGACCCTTCAGATTGTATTTACTCTTTCAGGTTCTTACACCAGAAAGACAACCCAACACTGGCACAGGCGGGTCTGAGAAACTTCCTAGGCTAGGTAGCTCTGTGCCCAACGTGACTCTCCTGCGGGAGAGAGGGATGGGTCAAGGAGCTGGTGCCTGAGCCCCCCGGGGATTCCAGCTCTGCCTCTTGCTGAGACCCTGGACGAGTGGCTTAACCTCTCTGTGCATGCTTCCTCATCTCCACAACTGAGGCAGTAATAATGCCCAGCACTGTACTGTTCTATCAATTGACATAAGAATAAGGCCCAGTAGATACTGTGTGGCAATGCTGCTAGCTCTTGTTGTTTACTCTGTAAGAGGCCTTATTCTAAATAACTTCTATCCGATAATTCATTTTTCCTAAGCAAAGTAAGGGCCAAGGAGATAGCTCAGTAACTTAAGTGCAACGTCCTGCCTGGCAAATGCAAGGTCCTGAATTCAATCCCTGGTACAAAAAAAAAGGAAAGAAAGAAAAAGACAGTCCCATTGGATGGAATTCCCAAGCAAAGTAAAGCAAAGAGAACGTGATTATTCCATAATTCCGTTTTAAAGTATTGTTCGTTTGTATTGACAGAACCGGGGATTGAACTCAGGCCCTTGTGCTTACCAGGCAAGCACTTATTCTACTGAGATATCTCCCCAGCTCCCTTAAAGTAAGAACAAGAGGACAATTCCCTCATTCTAATTTAAATATTGATTAATATTTATAGTGTGAGCCCCATCAACAAGGGTTGAAATACATCATCAAAATCCACCATAATTTCTGCTACTCTAAAGAATCCTTAACATTCATGTAGAATGCTCACAGATGATCAAACAGTAAACTAAATCATAACAGATTAGCAAACTTCCCCATCAGAATACACTAGTAAAAAAAAAAAAAAAATACACTAGTGTATAAAGATGATAAAAAGGTGACACTGAAGGGACAGAAACTCCTGATAGGGCTGGTCATATGGACACACACCTGTCTTTTGACATTGAAATCATCATGAATGGTTTCAGTATGGTTATTGTGCGTGTGTGTGTGTGTGTGTGTGTGTGTGTGTGTGTGTGTGTGTGTGTTTGGCACAAGGTCTCACTATGCAGATCTGGCTCCTAGTGATTCTCCTGTTTTCAGCCTCCCCAGCACTGGGATTACAGGTGCGCACCACCACTCCTGGACTCTGTCACCAGTTCAGCATGCCCCCAGGCAGAGTTGGCACACCGTGCAGGGTAAAGGGATCAAACTCTGGTCCCTGAACTTGCCAAAGCAAGCACTTAGTCTGCTGAGCTATCTCACCAGCCCTCCATGTGGTTATTTGAATCATCCTTTCGGTGACCACAGAATACCCCATTTAGATGAATTACCATAATTGAATATGGATAACAGTAGCTTTTTACTGTCATAAAGGAATCTATAATAAACATCTTAGCCCAAGTGACTTTTCTTTTCTTGGAGATCATTCTGTAGACTAATTTTCAAAGGTGGAGTTACTGGGTCAGAGTCAAACAAAAGCTTTTTAGAGCTGTTGTTGCTTCCATCATTTCCTGCATTCCTCAGATGCGATTACTCCAGATTCTATTTGAGGGACCAAATGCACCTGGGAAAAACAGGAAACAGGAAGGAGCTAGCACTTGCTATTATATCAGGCATCGTACAGGCTTCAGGTTGAAGCGTCAGTGTGCCGCTGATCTGACTCGCCCAGATTTGCGTCACTGTTCTGATTCTGGCCATTTACGAAGAAAAGCAATACTCTAGAAGCTTAATTGGCTCAATCTTGTTTATTCCTCAGGACTAGGCTCTGAAGAGGATAGTATCACCCCCAGTTTGTAAAGGAAGATGGGGTGCCCAGAGAGCAAGCGAAAGCCTGGCAGATTTCAAGTCTGAACAGAGCACCCCATCTAGGTTCAAGCACATACTTTTCTGCTCTGTTATGTGGGCCCCACTTCTCATCCCTGTAGGTGCAGATTGGGGTTTTCATTCCCTGCTCTAGACAAATAGAGGGTGCTGGAGCTGTGGGCTAGAGGGAAGGTCCCTGCAGGGCTTCTTTGAAAAGGGACTGATAGTTTCTGGCCTTCAGCCTGCAGGGTGTTTCTCCTTTTTCTTTTTACTAGGAATTGAACTCGGGACTTTGAGCTTGTGAGGCAGGTGTTGTGCGGCTGAGCTCCATCCCCAGGCCTCTCCTCTCCTGCCAGAAAGTATGACACTGAAGGTGATTTTGTCTTGTATGCACACTAAGAAGAGGCTCCCTGTTAATAGAGGGTTGGCCATCTCTCAGTGATGCTGGCCACAGACTCATTCATTGTCCATTGAAGCTAAGTGTCTTTTAGAACAGTTGTTACTCAACCTGAGTATATGAAGTGGGGCCATCCTTCTGTTAAAGTAGCTCTCCCATGGAATTAGTTTCTGGTCCAACATTGACCAACTTTGTGAATACTTCACTCCCTCAATTAAGTCATCTAGTTTGTTCTATATTAAATCTAGCTTTTTTGCTCTCCTACAAGGGGCCTGCATGATTTTCCCTGTACCTTTGGAAATGCTATCTCTCAGACATTCTGAATTCCAGACATTGCCCAGTGGTGCCCCTAGGCCACTGATATCTGGATCTCCTATGACTCCACAGGAACCAGGCAGAACTGAGACTTGAGCTGGAGAGGCTTCTGGAAAGAAAGGAGCTGGAATTTACTCTGACCAAGGAAGCTGGGCTTGGTGATCAAAGATGGGAGACACATCTGGATGTAGCAGGAGGTCGTCTTCATGGCTCTGTGTCCTGAGTTCTGCAGTGTGTAGAGCTAGGCTGAGTGGCCATTTGTCAGGCATTGTTCAGATGCAACTGATAGAAATCTGACTGGCTAGAGGAGAGGAGGAATTATTGGCTGCAGCTGAAAATTCTAGAGATCAGGGCTGCCCTGATAGTTCAGTGGACTAAAGTACCTGCTTAGGCAGAATGCAGCCGCCCATGTTCAATCCTCAGTGTGTGGTGCTGGCCACGCCCCCAGGGTGCTCAGGCAGCTGAGACTGGGCGAAGTGGCTCATGCCTGTAATCCCAGAGCTTGGGAGGCTGATACCAGGGGGATCGCTACGAGTCCCAATCTGTGTAGTGAGTCCCTGTGGACCTTGTACTAAATACATAAAAACTAAAAGAAAATTCTAGAGATCATTTTCAAGTTTCTGTGGATCCAAGTGCTTACGTGACAGCACCCGGAAATTATGCCCATGTCACGATGATGTAGAGTGTGCCTAAGGAGAGTCACATGGAGAGAAAACACTCTCGGGCTTTCACAGAGAGCAAACTAATCAAGCAATGGCCGTGACTCATCCACATAGCTGACTCTGACAAGGGGTCTACAAAGTGTGGTACAGGGTTACAGGATAAACCCTGAGGGGACTGACCTTACCGTATACAAAAGCTACATTTCTTGTTATATAGGTCTTGCTTTATCTTGGTCTTGACCTCCAGCAGAAAAAAAGTATAAAAGTATAAAAAAGTATAAAAACAAGTCATAAAAAGTAAAGCCATATTAATAGGTTGAGCTGTGAAAGACCCAAGTCAACAACTTCTGACATTGCCAGTCTTACGGATAGCCCACTACTATTATGGACTGCTGGGCTATATTGGAATATTTTGCTGAATTCACACACCTACAACATTTAAATGACAATGGAATACCCTTCTCTGACAAACTAAACAAAAAAAGGGGATACAAATGAAGGACTATTTTGTATCTCTATATACAAAATAGTTAGGATAGATATACAGCTTTCTCTTAATTCAATGAGAAGAAAGATTTGTACTAATAGTGTTTGGACAGGATATCATACCTGCATCTTATACA
>PVKA01030206.1:14152-27631 GCA_004027165.1 Ctenomys sociabilis
TTTTCCTCTCTCTCTCTCTCTCTCTCTCTCTCTCTCTCTCTCTCTCTCTCTCTCTCTCTCTCTCTCCACAGAGGTAATAAGATGACTACCAGCAACTCTAGGCTTATTTTCCACAGAACTCCCAGTGGAGAATTTCCTTACTGCTTCATCAAGAGACCCAGGACTCTGCCTTGTATACACACACTCTCTAAGAAGAGGCTTTCCACAAATAGAGAACAGGGAGCTTAGCAAAGATGCAGACCAGAGACCCTTTCATTGTCCTCTGAAGCTAAGCATCTTTTAGAACAGAACCCCTTCTCAATTGTCCTCAGATTTATGTGGAGAACGTCTTTAGCTTGACCTCCAAATCAATGCCACTCCTCTCTGTAGCTGAAAGACTGATTGACATGACACATACATGGGCCCTTCCTGCTAAGCTTTCTATTTTGGGGGACGGATTATGGCCAATGGGAAGAACAGTGGGACACTGGTGGAAGGGGAAAGAGTGCAGTCAGAAAGTGCTTTTCCCCTCAGTCGCTTTTGCCTGCAGACATCCCAATAATGGCTTCTGACCATTACCTGTACAACCTAGGGATGGAGCCAATGCCTCTACGACAAGTGGTCCACAGAAATGACTTGTTTTCCTGTACTTCCTATGCACCTCAGGAGAGCAGCCTTGATAATTCAGCTTAGAAGCACCACGCTTGCCAGATCCTGACTGATGATAGGCCGAGCATATTCATCACTAAATCACACCAGGTTTTTCACCGGCAGGTCTGAGTTACATCCCTGCCCCTGGGACAAAGGGCTGGAACCAGCTCCATCTACCACTAGTACTGAGGGCAGAGGAGGGATAGTGCCCCAGAGGAACCGACAGAAACAACCTCTGATTACCACAGTCAGCAAAATAGTTCGGAAAAACCTCGTAGCAGTTGTAGGTTGCACACACGTTCTTCACAGGCAGCCCCTACCTGAAAATAAGGGTAGCTTCACTTTGTACAAGGGGTGAGGAAGGGGAGTTGGAGGGAGAGTAGGGAAATGGGGTCTCAAGTTATATCATTTATGGGTATGAATTCTTTATGAGGAATAGGATTATCATGTATATCTAAAATGTACTCAAAAAAATTGATTACAAAAAAAGGCAATGCCTGGTACCACAAAAAAAGAGGAGAGTAGTTTCAGAGAGCAAGTGAATGCTGAAACTGCACCCAGGGTGCCTTTCATCTGTGCACATAAAATCAATGCCTTAAAGATCTGGCTACTCATTTTCTAAGCTCGAGACCTGTTGACAACTCTCTTCTGAAACAAATTGAAATTTCTATCATCGATTCTCTTTGAAATGTCATAAAGCAGCTTAAGCTTCGGCTAGCCAAGCAATAAAGCAAGCCCTCTTGGCAGCTCAAAGGAGCCGCCCCTGACAGAAGGACAGAGGATGAGGCATGAAACGCTGCCAAGAATGGACAATTTGGAAGCTGCTTAGTGCCATGAATGACAAGGCCAAAACCATAACCACTTTGAAAAAGATGATATCAGTTAAAGGATAAACATAAAATGGGACTGCGCAGAGCTATAGAACGTTGAGCCTGATGCTCCAGAACAACCCTGTCCCTTAGCGAGGCTTTCTTTTTGTACATGATTGTCCTTATTACAATGACTGACTCTTCTCTGGGTGAGTCACCTCTCAGGAAAGCCACAGACCACGGCCCTAGCGGATCTCAGCTTCTTTGTTTTCTGCTTATTAACCATTAGCTGGAAGCCTAGTGATACAGATTATAGTTACCTCCTCTTCTAACTCCATCTTTTTGTTTTGCGTTTCTTTCTCCCCAGAGCCCTATAAGCATTTGTTATTGGCTTATTTCTTGATAATAGCCATTCTTTCTGGGGTGAGCTGGAATCTCAGCACTGTTTTAATTTGCATCTCTTGAATGACCAGTGATATAGGACATTTGTTCATATATTTATTTGCTATTTGCACTTCTGTATCTGAGAAGTGTCAATTCATTTAAGATGCCCATTTTTGCAATGGGTCTTTAAACTGGGGTGGGTGGGTCTGGTGGCTTTGACTTCTTTATATGCTCTAGATAATAGTCCTTTGTCTGAAGAAAAACTGGCAAACTTTTTTCCCACACCGTGGGTTATTTCTCCACTCTGTTGGTGGTCGCTTTTGCTGTGGTGGAAGAAGACAGATTGGGCCTGGGATACAGCTCAGCGGTACAGCAGCTGCCTGCCAAGCGTAAGGTCTGGAGCTTAATCTCCCTCCCTCCCTCTCTCTCCCCCTCCCTCAAGCAGACTAGTTTCAAGTCTTAGTATATATGTGACCCAGAGCAAGTTATACCTTATAAATTTTAGTAATATCAATATTATAATATTATTGTTTCTAAGACACTAATGATAAACATTAAAAATAAAAATCTAAGTTCTCTGAACCCAGCTAACTCTGATTGGTATGCTGAAGGACATTCCTGCTTTGTAGGACCTATCTGAAGGACCAGCAGTTGTCAATAAAGCATAGGATAGCAAAAAAAAAAAAAATGCTTTCATTTCACCAGCCATCCCTACTTGACTTGTAGGAGCTCCCTGGGATACCACCCTCAAAAGGATACTGAAGTCATATCTGGACTCATGGGAAAATAGCCCTGATCAGTGGATACAAGAGTAAAGTCTAACACCAAGAGTGCCATCCGTGGTGTTGATTGAGAACACTAAACCAGAAAGTCAGTTCTTGAAGGAAAGAACATGTATTCACTGTTAATAAAAAAAAAAAAAAAAAAAAAAAACACACAATTGCAGTGGCTTACCCTCTCAAGCTCATATTTCTTACCACACAAGGAACCAGGCTGTGGATAGGATTGAGCTCTATTTTCCTTTCTTCGAATTCAAAGAAAATAGAGAAAGAAGACTCTGGGGCATGTTCTGTTTACCCAGAAAACCGAAACACAGACTAACAAAGTCAGGTCATGTTCCTGCTTAGATATAATACATGTTGTATGGCTCACATTTCATTGGTCAAAACAAACCATATACCCAAGAAAGGGGAACAGAAAGGCACCTATGCTGAGACAGAGACAACAGAAGAAGGTCAAAGAACTGGGGCTCTTCAGAGAACAGGCAGGTTTAATGGAAGAGACATGAAGGAGCCAGGTAAAGGGCAAGTAGATCCACAGGAGAAGCCTTAGAAAAACATCAAGAGCATGTCTATGAGGATATGGGATGGAACCCAAGATGTGCACACAGGTATGCATATCCACTCAAGACCTGCAGGAGGCTCAGAGCTCTCAGAGGGTAAATAAAGGTTATAAATGTCCAGAACATAAGGCCTATATCTTAATGGTCAAGTTTCTGGATGGCCGTTTTCTAGGATGATAGCTTTACTAGGAAGCCAAGCACTATAAATCACTGAGTAAATATTTATCGAGCACCTCCAGGCACTGGGTACCGCGCCTAGTGCTGGGTGGCCAGTGGAAGAGCCACGGCTTCTGTATTAATGAGGCTGAGCTGGGCAGTGAGCACAGACAGCTGAATCTTAACTGGATTTTAATTTTCTTTTAATTCAACAATTTCAATTTCTTAGCATTCATTTTCTTTCTTTAAATCTTTCCATTTTGTTATATTAAAAAAAAAAAAAATAACAATACCCAACAGAGGGGCTAGGAAGATAACTCAGTGACAGAAATGCCTGGCTGGCAAGCACAAGATCCTGAGTTTGACACGACCACCACCACTACCACCACTACCACCCCGCACACACACACAGAAAGATCAATAGGAACCCAAAGAGAAGATGGCAAAAGAAATATAAAAGAACACTGGGAAAAGACCAGAAATGATACCTAGCATTCACTTTCCAACATTTAAAATAACTGCTTGCCATCTTCTCCCTCCTCAAATTCATTACCCCATTATCTGCCCTTATACTCAACCGGTAACCTACCCTCATACTTCATTTTTTAAAAAAGACAAGTAATAGATTTATTTCATCTTTTCATCAACAAAATAACAACCTGCCCATTTAGTACACTTTCCGCTTCCTTCTGTCACAAGGTGGGGGGAATCCCGCAGACCCATTGTTATGGTTCGTGTCTAGTTGTCCCCCAAAAGCCTCATGCAGTCATGGGATGGCTCTTGGAGTTGTGATGGACTCTTGATCCAGTGCTGGAATTATGGGTGTGAGTGCCCTGGGGCAGAGGGGAGAGAGGAGTGCTAGAATCGGCCGCTGCAGCCTCTCCTTTTTGCTCTAGGCCCTTTTCTGCTGCTATGAACTGCTGCCCTTTGCCATGGAGCCAGCTGAGTAGGGACCAAAACCTCCACCAACTGTGAGCTCACTAAGCCTTTCCTTCCTGTATTTTAGGTGTCAGATATTTGTCCCCACAATGAAAGAGTAACCCACATGCTCATCCAGACCATGTCTCCACTCCTGCAATGATTCCCATTCTCCTTTGCATTCTCCCTCTCTCCTGGGTTATTTGTATCATTACATAAACATGTTATAGTTGGGAAAGGGGAGGACCGGGTTCCCCCTTCTGAGGAGCAGCTGGAAACTGATGAGACTGCAGTTTGGTGTCACAATGACCAGAGCCCTAATGGTGTTTAGTGAAAGCCTGGATGTTCACTGTGCTCTATATTGTTTTTTAAAAAGGAGAAATCTCTTACCCTCACAACCTTCTCCAACTGCTTACCAAACTGTCCATGGGAAATGTCATCCACCTCTACTCTCTCATCTCACAATCTGTCCTCAGCCTGCTCCAGTCATGTTTCTGTGACCATCACTCTCTTCAACATTACCAGCGACACCCATATTGTCAACCTAGTGGCCACATCATGACCATTATATTATTTGATGTCTCACCAAATTTGGACCAAATGACCATTCTTTTCTTTTTGGAAGAATTTCTAAAATAAGTATCTCAAATTCACAACAATGCCAAAGTAGAACTCTTGATCTATTTTCCTCATTCAAGCAACTAACTCTTCAAATAACAAAACAAAACAAAAAAAAAAATCTGTTGCTCTTATTTCCCTTGTCTCATGGAAAATTATCCTGGTATTCAGACCAAAAGCTCTGTGTGTGTGTGTGTGTGTGTGTGTGTGTGTGTGTGTGTGTGTGTGTGTGTGTCCCCGAGCACGCGCGCACGCACACCTGCTTTCTAGGAGTTTCCCTTTATACAGCTGCCAGAGTGATCTTTTAACAACGCAATTCTCATAGTTAAAACCCTCCACTGGATTCTTGTGTCTCCCTGAGAATAAAATCTCCAACTTTACACTACAAACTTTTATCTGAGCTGACCTTTGCCTACTTCTCTGACTCCACTTGATATTCCTATGTCAGTAGTCAAATACCAGTATCATCCACATCTTTTGGTGTAGCAAATGTTAAATAAAAAGATATTTTTAAAGTAAATGTAAGCCACTGTAGACTGTTGAGAGCCTCTCACCATAAAGACAAATAACGATATTACACAATGATAGAGATCAATCCATCTAGAAGGTACAGTTAGAAACACATATGTGCCTGACAACAGAGGCTTAAAATATATGATGCAAAACTGACAAAACTGAAGACAGACACAGCAGTTCTATAATAACCACTGGAGACCTTAGCACTCCCTCTTTCAGTAATGGATAAAACAATTAGAAGAAAATCAACAAGGAAATAAAGGCTTTGATAAAACTATAAACCAAGGAGACTTAACAACTCCACCCAACAACAGCAGAAAGCACATGTTCTCAAGTACACAAACATGGAATACTCTCCAGGAAAGATCAGATACAAGGCCACAAAACAAGTCTCAATAGATTTAAATCATATGAAATATCTTCTCTAACCACAATGGCATGAAGCTGTAACTGTCTAACAGAAAGAAACCTGGAAATAAAGCAAATATGTGGAAATTAAACAACACACTCTGTAACCATCTATGAGTCCAAGAAGTGCTTGGCAATATTTTGGAAATCTTGCCTCCCAGCAATCCACAACTATAGTACAGCTACCTGAACACCCTAGAAGAAACAGGATGTCTAAGAAATGCCATGTCTCCATACAGATCAGTTTTGGCTGTGTAGCAGATCAGTAACAATGAACTTTCTCATGCTCAAAAGTCTTTAGATTGGCTGATAGCCATGTTTTGGTCCTTCTGTCTGCTTTATTGAAAAATTGAAATAGGCTGAAAAATAAATGCCTCCACTCCACTCCAAAGCATGTTCTTCTCAAGGCAGAAGACAAAAGCTCATACAGCAATCAAGAAAGGAACACAGAGCCAGGGAGATACCTCAGTGGAATAAGTGCCTTCCTGGCAAGAGCAAGGTCCTGAGTTCGATCCTTCATACCAAGAAGACAAGAGGAATAGAATTCCACGTAAGGCCTATGTTTAGATATGTCATTTTGCCCACATTCATTGGCCAAAGCAAATCACACAGCCAAATCAACATCAACATGAAAGGGAAAAATACTTACTCCTGTTGTAGAGATTGGAAGGAAGGGAATGGGCATTTGCTGAACAATAACCCAGGCTTTCACAATCCCATGGAGAAGAGCTTTGAAAAATGCTGTTACTGTTACTAGGTGTTGAACAGTATAATCCTATGAACTAAGCTGTTTACACTATAAATAAATGATTAAGACTCTTTCTTCTAGCTGAGTTTGTGACTATTATATGCTATTTAGAAATTTTATATTCTTTGACAGCCATAGTGGCATATTGCTATAATTCCAGCACTCAGGAGGCTGAAGGAAGATTGGGGCAAATTCAAGGCCAGCCTGGGCTACATGGAAAGACCCTGTCTCAAAAAAAAAGCAAGTTTTAATTTTTTTCTTTTTTTTTTTTTTGTATTTTAGGGAAGGGTTTACAGGGTGTTCAGGGTCGCACTACTAGATTAGACTCATAGTGACCCACCTGTTTACAGCCTTCCAAGAACTGATTACAGGCATGCACCCCAGTCTCAGTTGCCCTTGCAGCGGGGCCACACGGCAGGCCTGGGGATCAAATCCAGGCTGAGCTATTTGGCCAGTCCTGGAAGTTTTAAACTCTTTAAACCAATGTTAAATTCTTCAAACCAGTTATATCAGCTCAAGAACAATTTTTGTTTCAATTCAGTTTCCTTTCCCGAGTCCTGAGCAGAACTACATAGCTTGGCTTCATAGTCATCCTCCTGTTTTCAGCCTCCCCAGCACTGAGATTACAGGCATGCGCCACCACGCTCAGTCTCAATCTCTGGCTCAGCACGCCCCGGGGGCGGGGCTGGCACAGCACGCCTGGTGTCGAACCCCCCGGCTGCTGCACTCTGCCTAAGCAGATGCTTTAGTCAGCTGAGCTATCTGGCTGGCCCTGAACAGAGCTTTTAAAAATGTACCATATATCAAAACATCAAAGGTGAATCTGACATCACCAACAGGAGCTGAATAAACATACCTTTCTAAAATCTTCCTACAAGAAAAATCTCTCACACATCTGAATTTGTATTTATCACATAAAACTCCAACCTTCAGAAGCAATCATTGCAACCTTTATCTCTGGTGAAGTCAAAACTATCCACTACAGGGGGCTGGGAAGATGGCTCAGTGGAATAAGTGCTTCCCTGGCAAGCACAAGGGTCTGAGATCAATCCCCAGTTCTGCAAAAAATAAATAAATAAAAATAAAACTATCCACTACAAATACAGTGTGGAGAAAAATCTTTTGTGGCCTTTGAAGACCTTGCCACTAGTTTTCACACACACACACACACACACACACACACACACACACGCTACTGACTGTGAAAGACGACATTATCCTGAATTTGCACTACTTAGTCAATTCATAGTACACAGTGTTCTTTCATGCCTCTATCCATTTTGCCAATATCTCTCCCACAAAGACTGCCATCAATCTGCTTGATTTAGAACTTGGTGAAAAGAAAGATATTTTTATCTCAATTTCATGCCAGAAAATATGAAATCATAAAAACACACTAAAAAGGACAGACATCTTTAAACAAAACCTTAAGAGCCAGACCCAATTCTTGCTGCCAAATTCAATGAAGGATTGTTTGGAGTAAGAAAAGAACATTACTCGGAAATTCAGCCAACTGCAAAGGCTGATACACTGTGACATCTTGGCTGTGTGACCTCCTTGCCCTCAAAATGAACTTTAGAGGGAAAACATTTTGGCCAATGCTGACAGTAAGGGGTGCATTATGAAGCCACAAAGTACCGAAAACTTACTGGACAAGTCAACTAGTTGGAGGAAGATTCCTCTACTTTGATAAAAGTCCAAGTTTTCACTATTTCCAGATACAAGAAATACTGTTGGGTTTTAAAAGTGACCAATGGGGGGGGCTGCCCATTAGCTCAGGTGTTTAAGTGACCGATTAAAAAAGCAATCAGGATGCTGTGGTTTGATCCCCAGATCCTCAAGCCTTACCAGACCTGCCCTGCAGGCATCTTGAGCCAGCCCCCAAGAAAACAACACTTCTAAAAAGTGACCAATGGAATCAAGTGGTTTTTTCCACTTTTCTTTCCAAACATGCCACTGAAGTAATAAAGACATAGAAAGAAAAACAAATAACAATACCAGAAAAATTGGGAAGAATTTTATCACTCACACTGAAAAGGCTGAATTCTAGAATGTATGAAGTAGATAAGATACATAAAACCATATATTTTTTTTTGAAATTATGTCTAAGTGTGAATAATTGTCTTACTGAGCAATTATGATACAAGGATAGTGCTAGAGTTGAGCACCCCACAGACACCCCACCTACTTACTGAAGTACCCAAAACACACCATTAAAGAAAATCAGGCTCTGCATAGCAGCAGCACAAAGCGAAGAGTAGGCAAGTTTACATTTTGGAATGGTGTTACTTGCTCATACGCTGAATCTATAGCCCAGCAGTTTTCGGTGTGTAAGGCCTATGAGCTTAAAAACAAGATAGACTAAGACTAGACTCAGTAGACTAAGCACTTGCCTGGCAAGCACAGGGTGCTGAGTTCAATCCCTGGTACTGAAAAAAAAAAAAGATGTTAAGGCCTACCTGATATCTCAGCAGACCAAAACTCCTGCTTAGGCAGAGCACAGTGGCCAGGATTCAGTCCCAGGCATGCCCACGCCTGTAATCCCAGCGCTTGGGAGGCTGTAAACAGGAGGATCACTATGAGTCTGATCTAGTAGTGAGACCCTGTAGACCCTGTTCTAAATATAGAATAAATAAATAAATGAGATGTTATTTGTCTTTCACTATGTTGATTTTTTTTTCTGTATTTAGTACAGAGTCTCACTACACAGATGGGACTCGTAGTAATCCCCCTGTCTTCAGCCTCCCCAAGCACTGGGATTACAGGCGTGCATCACCACGCCCTGTCTCAACTGCTGTCTCAGAGTGTCCCAGGGGCAGGGCTGGCCCGGCACAAGGAGGATCAAACCCCAGTCCCTGTGTCTGGCTGGCTGTCCCTGATACTTTTATTGAAGGGGCAAAAATCGTCATGGGTAAAACTGCTGCAACCTTAAGCACCATCTTAATGTTTGTGCGGCTGTCACACAATGCATGAGACTGAGTGATTTATAAAGAACAGGAATTTTCCCACAGTTCTTGAGGCTAAGAAGTCCAAAGTTAGGGGCACTGGCAGGCTACAGTGTGGCTTCCTGCATTCTGAGACGGCTTCTTGAGCACTGTCCTCCCGAGAGTAGGAACACTATTCCTCATGTAGCAGAATCAAAACCACAGGAGCACACTCCAGCAAGCCCAAGCCCCAGCATTTTATGCTGATGCACTGGGGAGAAGCTTCTAACACACAAATTTAGGAAGAGACAAAAACATTCACACCATGGGAAGCACCTAACCAGAGTTAACAGTCATTGTATGCTGCATTACGGAGCGCTCCCCGAGGAGAAGAACAAAAGCCAATTTCACTGAATGCCCAGGATGAAGCAGTAAAAATGATTTATGTCATTAGAATCTTTTTAATCATTTTAACATTCTGCATGTCCAAATGGAAAGTGTATGTCACTTCTATGGAATGCCACAATCTTACTATTGTCTCAAGAAGAAGTTCTCATGCAATTGCTGTAGTTGTAGATTGAATTCGCTGCTTTTTTCATGAGCTGCCACTTTTTCTTCAACAGACAAGTGATAGTAATTCAGGTGTGGGCATTGGCTAGACATTTTCTCCAAAATGAATGCAATGAGCCTACCACTGAACAGAAAACAACTGACAGTACTAGTTGTCAATAATATTATTCAAGCTTTTAATTGAAAAGTAGAGATCAGAGAAATTCATATACTTCACTTACACACACCATCCTAAGCTTGACATCTGATGTTGAACACTTTTTTCGTGGGATCAGTGTTCACATTAATGAGTGTAGTTCTCTTCTCAAGTCATATGAGATGTATTAACTTCAAGAGCTACACAATCCAATAAACTAATATCTTCCACGTTACCAGTGGATGATATCACAAATCATACATAAGCAACTGAAAATTGCAAAGTGCAAAACAGACTATAAGACTTTAACGTACTAGGATACAAAATGTTCACTGCTGTAATTTTACATTCTACATTGGAACCATTTTTTAAAAAATACACAAGGCTGGGGATACAGCTCAGCAGCACAACCACCTTCCTAGCAAGTGCAAGGTCCTGAGTTCGATTCCTGGTACCAAAAATCAAAAAAAAAAAACAAAAACAAACAAATCATGCACTTGGCAAGCGGTGGGATCATATCAAAGAAAACTTTTGAAATGTATCTGAAAAACATTAAAATATTCCTCCTTCAATTAGATATCTGTGCCATGCTTGGTTTCTTCATGTAATTCACCCAAAGCAATAATTACAATCAACCGATTGATGATACAGATGTGAGAATCCAACTGTCTTCTGTTGAACTGTGCAACATTGCCCTTATTTTTGTTTTGAAAAGCATAGACATTTTCTTTTTTATTTTTTGTCTTTTTGAGACAGGGTCTCACTATGCAGTTCAGGCTGGCCTTAAGTTCACTTTGTAGCTCAGGCTGGTCTCAAACTGACAACAATCCTCCTGCCTCAGCCTCCCTAGTGCTGGGATTGCAGGCCTGCGCCACCACGCCCGGCAAGCATAGACATTTTCATAAGTTGTTGTTACATTAACATGTGGTTGCCTGGTAAGTGCAAGGCCTTGAGTTCAATCCCCAGTACCACAAAAAAAAAAACACTGAAGGGTTCAAACATTTTCACTTTCTTCAGATTTACAAGTGTAGGCCTGACTTGGTTGTAAATATAGATAATCTATAGATAGCTAAGCGGTCTGAGCACCTGCCTGGCAAGCTCAAACACCCAGCTAGATTTGATTCCCAGTACCACATGCTGTGTGGCCGCGGTGATGCACGCCTGTAATTCCAGCTCTGGGGAGGCTGAGACAGAAGGATCACTAGGAGTCCGAGCTGCATAAGGAGACCCTGTACCAAATAAATAAATAAAAGATTTTTTCAATTAAAAAAAGATAGTGGGGTACAAAGCATTTTAAAATGCAGGAAAAGCCACGGGACATGTATTAAGATTCTCCCAGATGTCAGTGGCTACCCATTTAGTCATCTATTTAACTGGCAAGAGCTGAATGTATAAAGCAAATGCCCGCATGGACAAGAAAAGAATGATAATTGTGTGTGTGTGTGTGTGTTTTAATTACAGCATGTACAGATTTGTTCACCAGACACATTTGCTTTCAGACTCTCACAAATTTCCTTTTCCTTCCCAGAGTGACTTCTTACTTTCAGTCTAGAAAACAAATGTTTACCCTCCAAGTGATAAGGTGAGGCACTTGAGTACATCAATAACATTTCATTAATTCTGAGAACATACAAATCATTCCACAATTACCAGCCCAATGGCTTGCCTGTCCAAAACAGAAAGTCAATGCATTTCCTTTGAAAAAAAAAAAAAAAAGGAAAACATTAGGAGCTTTCTCTATCACAATTCTGGCAACTTAATTTGAAATTAAAGAGCACATCATGGGTGGAGTTATGAGCCTTGAGAGCAGGAAAAGATAGAAAATAGTTCTAACTGATAATGCTTTATCTCAGGTCTTTACAAAAATGCCCTCATTTGGATTTTGGTGTGTGCGTGCGTGCGTGCATGCATGTGTGCATGCGTGCGTGTGTGCAGCCAATTCAGCTGGCCCTGGTCAGTGGGGATGGCCTTGTGCTGCATGTGGTGCTGCAGAACAAACTGAGGCCCCTGTGCTTGCCTAAGCTTTCTAAGCAAGCACTCTAGATCACTGAGCTATCTCGCCACCCCGGGTTTCGATTTTGCTAGGAGTGAAGGCTTCCGAACCCCTGGGCCTTGGTCTGCCATTTTCTTCAGCAATCTTTGAGATTCCACCCCTCCCTAAAGTAGCCAACCAGGAGATAGTGACTAAAATAACAGAGATCTTAAATGCAAACATTCTCTCTCCCTTCAGCAATTCTCCTTGGTCAAGGATAACATGTGTAATAGCAAGAATAACATGTGTGATAAGAGAAAAGGAGCTGGGGCCAGGAGACAGATCAGTGGCAGGATCGCCTGCCTGGCAAGTGCAAGCTTGTAAGTTCAATCCCTGGTCCAAAAAAAAGAAAGAAAAGATAAAAGGGGTAGAGAGAGGATATTAGAAGATGAATATTTATTTATTTGCTTCTTTATTTTTGTGGTAGCGGTGATTGAACACAGGACCTTGTACTTGTGAGGCAGGCGCTTCTGCTGCTGAGCTGTCTCCCCAGCCCCAGAAGGTGAATAGAAGATGATGCACTGGCTCTCTGCTCCTGCGTGTCCACTGCTAGTGGCTCTTCCCGTACAGCCAGCAGCGATCCAGACAAGATGGTGAAGGTCGGGGTGAACGGATCTGGCCGTATTGGACGCCTGGTCACCAGGGCTGCACTTAACTCTGGCAAGGTGGATGTTGTGGCCATAAGTGACCCTTTCATTGACCTCAACTACATGGTCTACATGTTCCAGTACGATTCCACCCGCGGCAAGTTCCATGGCACTGTCAAGGCTGAGAATGGGAAGCTTGTCATCAACGGAAAGGCTATCACCATCTTCCAAGAGCGAGATCCCGCCAATAGCAAGTGGGGTGATGCTGGCGCTGAGTACGTGGTGGAGTCCACTGGTGTCTTCACCACCATGGAGAAGGCCGGGGCTCACCTGAAGGATGGTGCCAAAAGGGTCATCATCTCTGCCCCTTCTGCCGATGCCCCCATGTTTGTGATGGGTGTGAATCATGAGAAGTACGACAACCCCCTCAAGATCGTCAGCAACGCTTCCTGTACCACCAACTGCTTGGCCCCACTGGCCAAGGTCATCCATGACAACTTCAGCATTGTGGAGGGACTCATGACCACAGTCCACGCCATCACGGCCACCCAGAAGACTGTGGACGGCCCCTCTGGGAAGCTGTGGCGTGATGGCCGTGGGGCAGCCCAGAACATCATCCCTGCATCCACTGGCGCTGCCAAGGCTGTGGGCAAGGTCATCCCGGAGCTGAATGGGAAGCTCACGGGCATGGCCTTCCGTGT
>PVKA01030207.1:0-27530 GCA_004027165.1 Ctenomys sociabilis
ATCTTTTCAGACCTGCAAAGCCTATAGTTGGTCAGCTTGAGATTTGAACAATATGATTTTATGACCTATTTCTTCCCTACTAGAATTAACCAATTATAGACATATTTTTATATTTCCAAAATATTACTAAATATATTCCCATATCAATGAGATAAAATTTTATAGAGAATAGGTTCTTCTTTGACATTATTTCAGAGATTTTCTGAATATCTTCATTACTGAACTTACAAAGGTTCTGCTTGACAAACAGATGGTTCATTAGTGTATATAGACAGAAAATATTCATGCAATTATATACTGAAAAACTCTTAAGGAAAATTATTAGTAAAATACATAGTTTTGAAACTTTAGTAAACTTTTTCATTTAAAGTGTTTATGTGGATTTAAATTTATAGTAAGTTGTCAAAGCAATATAAAAAGATTAGGCAAAACAGTACTCATGAAAATACTTTGTATAGTCAAATTGATATAGTATTGCAAAACTGAAATACATAAATTTTAGGATTTAGAAGACATTATTTCTAATATTTTAACAAGTTTATATGGCAACATTAATATATATATATATATAATATATATATAAATAAATTGTAAATATTATTTTTTAAATTATTGTTTAGTAGCCAACACTAAATGAAGAACAGGAGTTTGTTCCTGCAATTGGGATGACTGTACCATCACTTGGCAGAAGCTTGTGGGGTTTGACAGGCATCGCTGTAGACATTTCTTAGGTATGGAGCGATAATGGCAGATGTGACAGTCATAACAAGAAATGCTACAGGGAACTTCTTTACATTACAAGAAATGAGAAGCCAGGAATAGTTAGCATTTCTGAAATAGGCCTTTTCATAGCTGAATTGTCCTCTAGACTGTGCACACTGCGCATTTTGGTCAAATTAACATGGCTATCTAGTCAGAGCAGAGAATTTGAACTCATATATTCAGAAATTTAGAAAAAATTTCCAGACTAATTAGCTCCCTTAATGATATTCAGGAACTATAGAGAGAAATAGACTATAATAAGGCTGCTTTTTGGTCACACACGTTCTATTACAAAATTTGGTAGGAAAAAGTTTGATGTTTTATTCAAGAATATAACTATTTACAAATTACAAAAAAATGCTATTCCACATGGACTGTTTACATGAATTACTATGGAATGTCGGGAATATATAGGAACATAAAAATGTTTAATAAACAATAAAATAAAAATAAAAAGTGGTTAGATTTTTAAAATGCTGTTACATTACTGAGACCCAAAAAAAGCACAAATATAAATCCTCCACTGATAATCAAAATGTAATATAGAATAACAAAAAAAATCTTGTCATGTTTGTCTATCAAATAAAACGTTATTTTATAGATGTCACATTCTATAGGGAGAGCCAGTAGACCCTATGCAGTATTCATAAGATAAAAATTATTTAAAGCAATGTAGATCAATGAGCCTTCACATAATAAGTAATTTGCTAGCATCATTGTAAAATTATTATAAATATATCATTTATGAATACACACAAATGAGAGATTATATCCAACTTAACAGGTGGGTATGTAGCCATGTTCTAAATGTATTACCTGAGTTTTCTCATAAGTTTATATCTCATTCTTCAAAATACCATAGCAGTGTTACATGAATTACTTTTCTAAATGCTTTTTTTAATGATGACTGTAATGCACAAGAAGGTCTATTTAATGGTGACCTTCCCACCCACACAAGTTGAATGTATGAAGATCGTGAGTACTCAGGAGAAGCAATAAGTACAATAAAATGGTAGACAAATTTCACCTTGAAAACTGACAAGACAGAATGGTTTGCATATCACAGAAAAGCAAACTCTGGAAGAATCGTATTTGGAGATGAAATTATATGTCTTCTGATTACTTCAACGCTACAGAACTGGATTGAAACTTATGGAATGTCTCATTTTCATCAAGGTTCTCGTGTAGGCAGAATATTTCAATTAGCATATCCTAAACTATTAATTATACTTTCCTAGTAAGCAGAAAACAATCTATGCTTCCGCAAGTAATTTGTGGAGTTTTAAGTCTAATCTTAGATAAACTCATATGCTAAAGGAATAAAAATTCTGAGTCTATGGTACCCAAGAGCAAGCTCATTAAAGGGGCAAAAGCCATTTCCTTCTTGCTCCATTCCCTTCCCTAGTTGGTTGTCCATTGTGAATAAAGGAAGAATGCTATAGTGCCTACTTTCAGTCAGAGATCACAGCAAGTAAAAGGATATTTTCTTCTAATAAGAATGCATGAGTGATTATTGTTGCTGTCATCCTGATCATTATTATCATTTAACAATATACTTCTGAAGAACTTTCACCTTTTCTTCACTGACTAGATCTCTTGTGTATGACCAGGGAGTATAAACAAACATACAGTAGTTTTTCTTCTTTAATGGTAGGCAAAAGATATAATGGATTGATGGGAACTGCATTACTTCAAAGTAATTAGTTCATACTGTCTTCAAAACTGATATAGTCTGGAACACACTAGACTAGGTTTTGTCATGACAATTGTTTAAAACCACTTAAAGATAAACAATGGATGTAGATTTGATTTTTCTCCTTTTAAAAGAAAAATGAAACCAAAATTTAGTGTTTTTCTTTTTATATTTCAGAGAAAAATATTGCTACATTTTCCCTAAGCAAGAATTAAGACAATGAAAATGAAATGGCTTAAGGAAATTGTATATACATATATGTTTGTGTTTAAGTACTTAAAGCATGTACGATTATTTCTTTCTGAAAAACGCACAATCCGTATTCATGTTGTGATTAACTTTACTATAAATTGCTTGTATCATTTGTTCATCTGATATTTAGTTTCCATTGGAAGAAGCTGCATGTGTACTTCTAGGTATGTATCAAAAATATTAAAGTTCTCATCACTAAAGCAAGTCAAAATTGAGATTTTTGTGGCTATTTTTTTAAAGTTTCTTTACATAAGAAATCAAATACTTCTTTTCAAGTGGTTTGAATTTCTTGAACTTGGCTTTATAATTTATAGATGAAAGAGAATTCTTTGCCTATTCCTCTATTTGATTTTTAGGGGGAAAATGTGTTTGCTTAAAGACTCTGGGCTATATTGCATCCTTAATGAGATCAATAGTCCAGTGCAGAGAGCAAGGAGGAGTGAGAGCCTTCTACATATTGAAGTTGTAAGCATTTCTTCCTGCACAGAACTGTGATCACAGTAGCCACCTTGTATACACAGATTTCTTTGCAAATTCTTTAACATGAATCTTTTTAACATGCCTGGGACATTTTCTGAATATTAGCAGAAATAAGCTATTTAATAATTTCTAATAGAAATGTCAATGTATCGTGAAGTTAAAATAAATAACAGTGACCATATTATTAGAGCATTGAAACTTCTCTGAAACTATCCTTCAAAATATGTTCAAATAGGAAAATAATGGCAAACATTTTTATCATCGTGTGCAGACTCAGAATCAATGCATGAAAAAATTGTTGAGGATTAAATTATTTAGAAAAATCTAAAAGTCACATTTTCTACATATATTATTCAAATATGTGTGATTAGTTACCTATATTTGTTAGTCCACAATGGTGTACATTTTTAGTTATGGGGACTATATTAAAATAGAAAATAGAGAATGTGAACAAGATATTTATAAAAGAATTATGTATTTGGATCAATTTTAAAGAACTGGGAATCTAAATACTGTTCTAGAGAAATCCTATGATTCCCCCAGGACGGTAGGCTTGAATTTGGCTCCAGGGCTTACAGTTGAATCTATTAAAGGCCAAACACACACACACAAATCCAAGTAGTAACTTAAGTATTTGTTCTGGACTGATGTGTCTATAATTATATTTGCTATTCATTTTTCCCTTACCCTTGCCATTTGTATATTTTATTTGGTAGAGAGATCTCTGGTAATGAAAACATATTTAATGTTTTCAGAAAGGTATTTTTTAAACTGTATATCTTAGTTAAAATAATAATTGAATTTGTAAAGATTAATAATCTAAATAAATTTCAAGATGCATTGAAGTTTGATACATTATATATTTTATTTTGTATAATAAAGATAAAATACAACTTTATGACAAATTAATAAGAATATAACAGTAGCTAATGTAGTACATGTTGTTACCTTTAAAGTAGTTGCTTACGGTATAAGATATGAGCATAAAATTTTTTTCTTGTATATATTAACACAAACCTGCGGCTCAGCTTGCATCAAGAATTGATCAAAGAACCATTAGCTTCAGTCCTGAACTGTTACATTTTTTTTTGTTTTTAATCAATCAGTGTCTTAAGTACAATACTCCAAATTAATTATTTGTTTTAACTGACCCTGAGTACACTGCGTGTTCCTGTAGCTTACTACAGCCCTAGGACTCAGTGTCTGTGTGGGTGGGGTGTCAGATGGAAATTAGTGCAGTTTAAAATTTTTTTTTACTCTTGAACATTAATTTTACATTATAGTGTTGCCATCTGACTTTACTAGCATCATCTCAGTATTTCACATTGTCATAAGTAAGACTCTGACATTTTCTTGTAGTTTTTTATACCATCGTATTAAATGTAGACTAAATTGTGCTTATTCCTCTAGTATAAATTCATCAATATAATGCTCATTCACTCTCCTTGGAAATATTAGAAAATATGATATACATTCATATAGATAGTGCAGTCCATGTCACTTTGGATCCTTCTGGTTCATCTCCCAGGGAAATAAGCTTGATTTTTCAAAACAACTATAATGTTACCTACGTTGTGAATCTAGTTCTGTCCAAACCAGACTTTGTCTGCCTCTCTGTGACTTCCTCTAGTCGGTGTTTGTCATACTACAGTATATTTATTTCAAGCTTCTTTAAATATCTTAAGGGCTAAGAGTGAGTATTGTGAAACCATTGATTCTTCACAAGAATTAAAAATGTATTCAATAAATTGTTGCAGAATGAGAAACTGATACGCTAAATGATTATTATAATTAATTGTTCTTTTTCTATTGTATTAGTAAACTGATGTTTAAACATTTTGTAAGATAAAAGAAAGAAACACAGTATGCACAGGGAGAAGGACATTGCAGTTTTCCTCAACAAAATTTCACATTTATAATACCAGGTATAGTAATTTACAAAGAAAAATGAAAATAGCAAATATTGTGAGTACTTTATCCATACAGGAAGATTCTATTTTAAATGTTGCCTAGTTGTAAAAGGCTCAAGTCAACAATTTCTGACATTGCCCATCCTGAAGATAAACCACTAGTATTATGGACTACTGGTCTATATTGGATTATTTTTCTGAATTCATGCACCTACTATATATTAATGGCAATGGAATATCCATCTGTGACAAAAGTAAACAAAAAAGGAGATACAAATGAAAGGCCATTTTGTAGTGACAAATATATACATATGTATCTATATATACAAAATAGTTGGCACAGATATACAGCTACTTTCTCTTAGTTCAATGAGAAAAAAATTTTGAACCAATAGTGTTTATACAAGATATCATATCTGCACCTTGTATCATAAATAACTACTACAAAGACAGCAATATGCAATGTATTATTGTACCTGACCTACTAACCTCTTTTGCAACTGTCTCATTACAACTTCTTTCTCAATAAAATTAATATAAAAAATAAAATAAAATGTTGCCTAGAGAACTTGTGAAATAGTTCTGTGGAATAAGTGCCTGCCTGGCAAGCACAAGGTCCTGAGTTCAATCCCCAGTAAAAAATAAAATAAAATAAAAGGTTGCCTAGAATTTCTTGGAAACTCCTAAAAATGTGTATTTTCTGCTCAAAATTCAAAAATTTCAAAAATTCATAGCCTGCTAAAGATTAATATATAAAAATACAAATTGCATTCATATATCCACATTTTACCTAATACTGTATTTATGACTAAGATAGATAGACATCCTAAATATATATTTAATATGATAATATACATAATATAATGTAATATAATGTTATATTACTGGAGATTTATTCCATGTGTAAAATAAACTTTTTGTTTAAGTTTTAGTTATATCTAAGCACTTTGGTTGTAGTGATCAAATGAACTATTCTTATTAAGAACATTTCTAAAATATAATGTACTAAACTTCAAGTAGCAAAATGAATATATAAACTTCATAATAATTGAGTTAAATTTTTACAACTTCTTATTTTGTCTCTGTATATTGTAATATTTATCTTCAAATATGAGCTTCATGTATTTGTAAAGACAAACTTTGTGACATTTTTAAAGATTTTAAAACAACATGTTTTCTCTGAAAGAAGTCATACTTACCAATTGGAACTAATTAATTATAAATCACTGCTATCTTTGAAAACAAAAATTTACAGCCTGTCATCAAATTAATCAGTTTAATTCTGTTTTGAATCTAAAGATTTTTCTAGATTAGTCTGTTTTATGAAACACATTGTTGAAATATTATGGTTCAATTTCTAAATTCACTTACGTTGCAAAAACCCAAATCCAACTCCATTTCTCCTAGAAATTCCTGCTAATTAAGCACCAGTGGAGATATTTTTTCACTCTATGATATTTTCCCCATGTGGTGGCTCAGAATCATGAAAACCTGAAAAGATAGTAGCACTCCATTACCAGTGTTAGACATAGTGTTAGGACAAAACTGAAACTGTTCTACCTTACAAAGATCAAATATTTTACAAGTTTTTGATCTGATGAGGTAATATCCACTTAAAATAATTAATAGGCATATGTAGAAATACAAAAAGATGTCTCCACAATCATACATTTTGTTAACTTCAGGCTTAGTAAAACTGGTAAAGGACCAATGAGTAATTGAATATTAAAAATAATATCAGTTTCACTATTCATTATATTTAAAACCCTATGTACATTTCTTCTATCTATACCAATTCTTTAGTTTTGAAAAAAGCACATAATTGGAATTAATGTTTATGATTTTTTTCTAAAAAAATGTATAAAAATAAGTCAGACAGAGGAACTGGGGTTCAGTATCCTGCGTGCTGTGCCTGCCCCACGCCCATGGCATGCTGAGTCTGACATTGAGACTGGGTGTGGTGGCACACGCCTATAACCCAGGGTTTGAGAGGCTGAAAATAGGAGAATCACTATGAGTCAATCGGTGCAGTGAGACCCTATACTAAACACAAAGAAAGTACGAAAGTATATGCTACATGCATTTTATATTCAAACATTGTTTATTAGTGTTATTGCTAAGATACAGGTTGTACTATCACATATATTTATCATCTGGCATATTAACAATGAAATAGTAATATGAAAGTATTTAGTCTTCTAAATGAAAAACAAAAGTATAAAAAATATGTTTAATAGATAGATCATGTCAATATAATTAATTAATAACCTGTAATAACATTTCTAAGGCCAAAACCATACTTATTTGATGTCTTTAACTTTTTACTTATTTTTAATATTTAAAACTAAATGCTTCTACAATCCACTATACCTAATAATCTAACGGCATTGTAGCACAAATATAAAGTGAATGTCTATCACATTCACCCACTTATTACAAAAACTAAAATATATTCATGTCTCACTAGGATTAGAGATACTAGCATTGCCATAAAGTTGCATGAATATATTTGGTTTGACTCTTCTCGCTCTTTTAGCCATGTGCCAAAATGTACAGGGATAACATTCCTGTTGTTTTGAAATTTCTCCAGTTTAAAACTGAGTAAAAGGTACAAAAAATATGACCAGACTTTTATTTTTTTATTTTTTTTTTTATTGTCTTTTTTGAGACAGGTTCTCACTATGCAGTTCAGGCTGGCCTTAAGCTCACTTTGTAGCTCAGGCTGGTCTCGAACTCACAAAATTCTTCTGCGTCAGGCTCCCTAGTGCTGGGATTACAGGTATGTGCCACCACACCCAGATGACCAGCCTTTTTAAAAATGGTGCTAGGTATAACTTGTTAAATGAAAATATGTCAAAATTGTCATTCATCTATAAAGTACTACCACACATGAACTAATGTCCCTTCTTGGAGGTGGGGAACACAAGAAAATTGAAAGAATATTTCTGTAAGCCCCATCGCCACCTCTGTAATTGTTGACCTCGGCTTCCTAGTCAGGCTTTCGCTTTACATGTGGTAGAAATTAAGAGTGGAAAGTGCAAATAAAGGACTGTTTTGTCATGAAAAAAGGTGAGAAGGAAATACACACACACACACACACACACACGAGTTAGGACAGATATACTTTCTTTTAGTTCACTGAGAATTAAAGTTTTTACTAATATTGTTTAGGCAAGATATGATGTCTGCATCTTGTCCTTTGAATTACTACTATGAAAACAATATGCAATATCTTAATTGTAAATGTCTTACGCATCTGTTTTGAAACTGTTTCATCACTATTATATCTTTTATTTTTCATTAAAATGAATAAAAATTGAAAAAGAAAAGAACAAAGAAAAGTTTTAAGGCTGGTTTATTATTAAGAGTCAAAGGTTTCTGATAAAATATTGTATTTAATATTTATTGTATTGATGTTGGGAAACTCTTTTCTGATATAATTTATAAGGCTGAAATATATATAATGAAACTCATGGATCTTTTTATGTGTTTGGTACAGGATCTCCAGAGTCCTCAGGGTATACAGAGTCTCCCTAGGTAGATCTGACTCATAGTGATTCTCCTGTTTTCAGCCTCCCAAGTGCTGGGATTACAGGAGCTCTCCACCATGCCCAGTCTCAATCTTGGTCACAGCATGCCCCAGGGGTGGGGCTGGAACAGCATGACAGGGATTGAACCAGAGCTGCTGAGCTCTGCCTAAGAAGGTGCTTTAGTATGCTGAGCTATCTGACTGGCCCTTAAAACTCATGGAAATTTGATGGTCAGAATTTAACCATTATTTAAATGCATAATTGCTAGCCTTCTAAGTCCTGCCTGTTCATATTCCACTGCACATAATATTTTTGGTTTTAATATTATATCTCATAAGTTTAATTTATTTATTTTTCACCATATCAAGTACAAACTCAAGGAACTAATATCAGGGGAATTTTATTAATGTTAAACTCTGAAAAACAAAATGAGTTTAAAGTAATTTCAAAGTACATTTTAATTCTTGCTTTCCAATGAGACCAAACTTCTGAATGTCCCCTGCACACACCTTTCTTCCTAGTTCCATTGCTGATTTGCTTGGACAGGTTTCTTCTTTCATAGCACTTTCCCTCATTTTGTCTGCCTATCATGTAAATTTGAAAAAAATGAAGATATTTTAATTTTATAAATATATAATTTTATATATGTTTATACCACATACATTAATGTTGTTATTATTTACCTATCATGATTAGTGATTACTGATTACTGACTAATAACTGAAATTTGAAGATTATTTGTAAGAAAAGGACAGAATCATGCAGTTTATTTCATGAGGAAAAAGTTCCACTTTCAACGATACACATAATTTCATAATCACATTATCTTATTAGAAAAACATGTTCAAGATAGTATTTTCCTTGGCTGTGAATTTAATTTCCATAGAACATTAAGCTTCTAAATTCATTCCATAGCAGAATACATACCATCCCCCAAATCAACCATAATATATTGGTCCCTTGATTTTTCTTTGTGCTTTTTGGGGACATGGGAATACTACTGAAAAGACAATCATAAAAGTTCAAAGAAAACAGAAAGAAAGAGAGAAGAGAGAAAAAGAGAAAGATCCCAAAGGAAATTAAGAGCTCTCTTATAGCTAATTAAAAGCTTTTTATTTTCTGTCCACTTGGAGAGTACAGCTGCTTCAAATCTATTTCCTGCAAAGGAAACACATAAATTTTAAGACAGTACTGAGAGCAGCACCTGGTTCTAAGTGTACCTGCAGTGATGAGACTACATATCATACTACCAGTAAATTAACATTTTTAGGGACCCCATAAGATGATTTTTCCCTCATCCAACTTTTTCTATTGTTCCCCAGTGGTCAAAAATCAGTAGTTCTGCTTCCATTTCTGATACTAAATATATCATACTGTTGTTTGCTTCACTGGTGCAGACACCTGCCTCCTGCTGTAAATGCTGTGTTCCAGCTCTGCAAGATTTCCCCAGGGCTTCTCACTCAAGTATTGGTTTGTAACTATGGCTTAATATCATGTCAAAATCTCTTAAGGAAGATACAGCCTGTCACGTCATTTTAGGATTGAACCTTCATCTACTGAGACACTGAAAATGTCCTTTGAGTGTCTGAAGCATGAACAGACAAATAAAAGGCTAACAAGTCATTTGTAAAGATAATAGCTAGCAGCATGCATTCTTCTTTCCCTCCCTATTTTCCATTAAATGCTGATAAAGAAGAAAGAGCAGACTACAAGGCTCTAGTTGTTGCTATTTAGAAGCAGATCAGAGGGAGGCTGAAACTCTGATGCACTGGACGTGGAAGAAGAAAACATCGTCAACACTCTGCCAATGTTCAGGCATCACTAGAAAAAGGATGAGATGAGAGTATTATTATTATTCCAAAATAATTATAGAAGTAATAATTATAGAAATACAATGTATAGCTTCATGTTAGAAGTGTTTATGTTAAAATGCAGTTGTGATTTGAAAAAAAAATCATTACCTTGGAAAAAATAAATCAGGTTCACATTTAGCTAGTAGTGGCTTTAGATTTGGCTTGAAAAGAAATGGAAAATGCTTTATGACTTGGGAAGATTAAGAATTTCGATGCATGCTGCTAAGTGGGAGAGTAAATACTTGAATTGATTAACTTTATACAAATAACATAATTGAAGAGAGAGTAATTTGAATATTTGTTACTTTAGAGAATTTTTCAATAAAATTAATTGAATAAAAATCCAAGACCTATCTATTTAATTATCTCTATTGTAACTGACTCAATATATTCCTAATGTGAAAGGCATCTCAAAAATACCAATGATGCTTAAGGATAAAAGTACAAAATAATTCCGAAAGTTTACTCTATGTGAGATTTTTATTATTTGCACAGGAGTTGTAGCTCAACTAGCTTGGATACACTAAGTTTAAAACACCCTTTATTTACCATAGCTAATCACTGGACTATAATTGATAGTTGAGAAACATGGTTATATATATATATAACATTCCATCAAAAATATCCTTGAAAGTACAGAACAGAAGATATTTTATGCACTACAATTCAAGTTGTTTATGCCCAAAAACTCAGTAACTCATTTGTAAATATAAGAAGGTTTACCTACATTCATAAGAAACATGCATGAAAAAGTGGGAAATACAAGGCTAGGATCACAGATTGTTTAGTAGGTATTGAAATCCATTTTTTTTTGGTGTGCTAAACAAATTGTTTCAATTCCTAGTTATTTTAACAAAAAAGATGTTAATTGTATTTATATTACTAAGTTATATTGCTTTTTGTCCAGTAAAATCAGCTTCAGAACACTAGTAATAATATGAGACAATCTTCCAGTGTACACTTGGATTTGGAATTTATTTCAACCTTTAACGATAGAGTTGAAATAGAATCATTACTTAATGATAATTAATGTGTAAAAATTTATAAAGCTTCAACATGCTGTAGCTGCTCAAAATGCAGAGATACTTATTCTTCAAGTGTCCACATGGGTTTGGTTGCAGGACTTATTATGGTTATGAAACTGAATATTTCAAAATCTATGAGTACTTAACTGCCTTGTTAGAAAGTATCCTAGTATTGTCCTGTAATTCCTACACAATCTCCTGTGTACTAGAAAATCATCCTTAGATTACTTAACATGTTATGCTGTGCTATGCTATGCTATGCTATGCTATGCTATGCTATGCTATGCTATGCTATGCTATGCTATGCTATGCTATGCTATGCTATGCTATGCTTACAATGAAAATAGTTATACTATAGTATAAGGAGATAATGACAAGAAAATTTATCTATACATGCTCACACATGTTTCAATTTTTCTCCAAATATTTTTCACTCACAGAGACTTAACTGTATATATGGCTGCATCAAATACAGAGCTGATCATACAAGACAATGGCTTCAAAATATAGAGTATCTACTCAACAGATTCAATATACTGGAGTTACTAACCTGAATGAAATACCTTGGCAAACCTTTTCTACTGTTTCCTCCTGCTGATTTTCTGGGATATTGATTAATATATGTCTAGGGGTAATTTTAATTGGGTTGCTATTATTTGGAGTTCTATATGCCTTGGTTATCTGAATGTCAGATCATTTCCCCATATTTGGAAAGTTTTCTGCTATTACTTCTGCTCATATTATTTTTATGTCATTTGTGTCACTTCATTCTTTCTCATTGATGCTTGTTAGTCTTAGATGTTCATCTTTGTATCATTTGCACATGTTGAATTCTTTTCTGGATCCCAGGTATTTTTAAGAGATCGTTTCTTTCCTTTTCACTAGCTGCAACATTGTCTTCAATATCAGAAAGTCTATCTGCACTTTCATTCAAATGGTTTTGCAAACTTTTCATGGTCTTTTCAATTTCCTATATATATCTGAGTCTGCTTCAAGCATTCTATTTCTTTCCTACATTTTTCATTCAAAGTGTCTATCATTTTTCTATTCTCTATATTTTGTCAGTGTTTTCTTTAGAAATGTTTGGTAATTCCTTAATTTTGTTTATCATTTCTTTTTTAACCTGAGAGATTACTTGTGATCTCATTTTCTCTATACCCTTCTGCAGCTTTTCTTTACTTCAGCTGCTATTATGTCAGAGTTTTCAGGTGTGTGACTTTCAATTTCTTCTATGCTGATATCTTCCAGATCTGCACTTAGTGGGTTCTTGAGCTGAGATTTCATTTTTCTCTTTTTTTTTTTTGTCATTTTTTATTTCAGACAGAATTCTTTATTTTGATTTCTGTGATACATTTTTATGAAAGTTTGATGTTAGGTAGTTGTAGCATTGCAATCAGAGCCTCTCTGTGGAGTCCATTCCTTAGGTATCTCTTCTATGTCAGAGACTCTTCCTTTGTGTGTGTCCTAAGATTTTGACTTCTTTACTGATTGAGAATGAGATATTGGTTTCCATTTTGCACTGTCCTCTGTCCTTCATTATAGGCCTTTGGGGAAGTTATCACTCAAGCACCTCCCAATATTATTACCCAAGTAAGAACATGTGATTAAGACAGATGTGGTTTCCTGTTTAGAGTAGTATAATTAGCAGTACTAATAACAGGTAGTGAAATTGAAGACCTGACAGATTTTATAACTAGTGGGTTTGTACTTTAGACCATAAGAGTAAACATAATAGGTATATAACAAAGCAGATCTTATATTGGGAATTTGTATTTAAACTCTCTCCCCTGAGTTCTTTCTGGGCTGCTCTTCTTCATGTACCTGGAATCTTCCAGGATGGCTAGTTCACCCCAGTTACTTCCTGCTGCCTCTGTGCATGAGGATGGTCCCATGTGACTGGGCCTCCGTCTAGGTCCTGTTCAGCCAAATAGTACTCCTCACTTCCCCTGGTCTAGTTCTACCTATCTTTTGATTTTTAATTTTAATGTATTTGGTTAGTACAGGGTCTCACTATACAACTCAGATTCACAGTGCTTTGCTGTTTTCAGCCTCCCCATCACTGGGATTACAGTGGTATACCTCTATGCTTGGTCTCTGGCTGGCTCAGGCAACCCAGGTAGATAGAAACACAGCCCCTGCACTCAGGAGCTTTAGCATACTGAGCTACCTCACTGGCCCCTAGTTCTATTAATATTGAACTCAATTGATTGGGGCCTGGTTTGGATCTGGATGCTATGCTTAGGTCCTTGCAGCTGTACCTTGTTGAAGTAGACTGGCTGGGTCCCTCTGGCTTCTGGGCTCCACAGATCCTTAGGTTGTGGTGCACTAAAATGGAGTGGACCATCTGGGCCCTGCTGGCTGCTGAACTCTGCTGCATCTTCAGCTGGCCACAAACCTGTTTGTTTTCTCTCTTTTTGAATAAGAATGTGTTTCATGAAATTTGACTAAGAATGAAGATGCTTACACAAACTGTCTCTTGGACAATTAATGTAAACATTTGTATTACCTTATATTATCATAGAAGAAGTCATTCCAGTACTAGTAGGGGGAAGTCCAAGCTGAATAGATAGATAGATAGATAGATAGATAGATAGATAGATAGATAGATAGATAGATAGACAGATAGATGATAGAGACAGACAGACAGACAGACAGACAGAGAGAGAGCGAGAGAGAGAGAGAAAGAGAGAGAGAAACTGAGTCTATCTTTTGAATCTATGCTTGTTCTCCAAAACTACCTTTGTGTAGTAGTGATTAAGCTTCAGAAATTGAAAGTCAGAACTACTGAAAAGTGGAATGTGCTATTTAATTAAGACAAGTAAAACTTCCAAAGGGAAAAGGACAAGACAGTAGGAAATAGCATCTGTAGTACAATATAATGAAAATCACATAGATGCTGCAAAATGATCAGCAAAATATTCTTAAGTAAAGTATTAGTATCATACAAGTATTGTACCCAGCCCTATTTCTTTACTTCTACATTTTAAACTAATATAACTGCAATTCTCTGTTATGGAACTCTCCTTCTTTTAGCAAAATGCCTTATTCTAGATGAGCCCTACTTTCTTGAATAGTCGCTGTAAGCATTCACAAGAAGCTCAAAGCCTATCTGACCACTCTTCCCATTAATTCCTTCTTTCTCATATGCACCGTGCTTTTGCTACTATGCATTCTCTCTTACTTCAGAAAGATACTAAGTCTAACCAAATACAAGCATATTTTTGATGTATCTGTTGAGTTGGTTTTACCACTGAATGTTTCACTATGATATGGTTGAGGCCTATCTTGACACAAACTAAGACTCAGTTACATATAGCTATCCCTCTGTCTCTATCTGATGAAGTCTAGCATACGTACAGTAGTGAAAGAGTTCCTGTACCTAATCTGAACTTTAAATATTTTATAAAGCTATTTTATATCAAGGGGATTTTTGTTTTATCATTATGGTTTCCATTATGAATATTCCCCAAAGGCTTGGTCATTATTTTATGGAAACTCTTGGGATTTGGATATAACTTCATGAGGTAGCACCTGTACACTTAAATGGGATATTTCTCTCCCATGTTTCTTAAATATCCCAGCACCATGAGATAAAATGACCTCCTATGAAACTCATTCTCAATGTGGTCTAGTTTGCAACCACAACCTGAAACCAAAAGATACAAGAAGCCAGTGGACTGTAGACTGAAATCTTCGGCTTTATAATAATATCCTTCTTGCATATTTAGTAATCTCAAGTATTTTTCTTACTGCTGGAAAACTAACAGATGGTTTCACAAAGCATAGATTTACCCCTCATAGTTCTGTGTATCTAATCATTATCTCAACCTTCATCTGTATAAAAAGATAGACTTATAAATTATAAATTGTGATGATAGCTCAGCAGTCTGAGCACCTGCCTGGCAAGCACAAGGGCATGGATTCAATCCCCAGGACCACAGGCCATACTGGCACACAATACTAACCCTTGAAACCCAGTGTGATGGTGCACACCTGTAATCCAAGTTATGGGAAGGCTGAGACAGGAGGATCACTAAGAGTCCAAGCTTCAGAGTGAGACCTTGTACCAAATGAATAATTAAATAAAAGATGGTTCAAAAAGATTTTAAAAGATACATTTATATAGAACAGGAATTATAAATATGTGTTAAAAACCTGTATTCTATCTAAAGGGCACAATAGATACTGGGAAAAGGGAATGAACTTATTAAAAAAGAAAGAGTTACTGAGTTGAGGAGACATATAGGAGAGGGAGTTGGGGAAAAGAGATTTATCTATGTATGCAAGCTGGATATTTTGGACAACTGTACTGTACATTTCTGCTGGTCTATGGAAAGAAACAGTTAATGCTTAAATTTGTTCATCTCCTTTTTCAATTGTTTGTACTTTTTCTCTCCTTAATGTCTTATACATTTCTTTCTTTTTTTCTTTCTTCTTCAATTTTACATGCATATATCTGGTAATATGAATAACTGGTTGGAAGACATCACTGTATTACAGAAAATGCTATAAAATTTGTATTACTTTGTGAAGTGAAATTCTGTATTACTTTTAATTTTTTGTTTTAATTCTAACTTGTATGTTGTTTAAAAAATAAAAAAAAAAGAAATTTGTTTTCGTTCAAAAAAAAAACCTGTATTCTAAATCAGTACCAAATACTAAAGCTTTCATCAAGCAACCACCTTTGTTCTACTTTTAAAATTTTGTTAAAAGTTTCTTTACTCTTAAATCGGAAATTTTCCTTGAGAATAATGTGTTCTACACAATTATTTTCTCATTTGATCCAAAATAACTGCATGGATGATTTTGCTTCTCACTGACTTTCATCAATTTCTATGGGTTTTCCCACTAACAAACTTATGTAAACTCCAGAAGGACTCTGGATTCTGTACTATTTTTGTTGTTGTTGCTGGCATATTTTATTTGTAGTAATAGTACTTGTTATTGTAGCAATAACAGTAATAGTGTGTTTTTCTTTCTTTCTAAATGACTGAATTCACATCACAACACTCACATAAAATCTATACCTTAACTGTGTGAAAGGTAAATCATTAAAAGGAAAATGCCCCGTCTTTCTTTCTGCTTTTGAACACTGGTGAAAATATATATTTTACACTGTGAAAGTAGTACTCAAAGTCCAGATTCTCGATTGCGTGATCTGTGTTCTGCTGGGGTAATTCAGGATGTAAAGCTGCTAAAGCCTCCTTCCTTCAACATTAAGAAAAATTAATTTGATTTTGAGGTTATAATTCCATAATATGTACCTAGATTGTCAAATTTCTTCCTCCTTTATGCCTTCTAAATGCTTCTATTCCTGTCTTAAGAATATTCTTATTCTTTCCCTGGTAACTTTAATAATTAATTAATAAAAATAAAATTTACTATACTACCTAGTATAGCACAGTATTTACAAAATCATACATTTTAATGTGCTAAGGCTATCTCAATATTGACTCATCCTGAAATTTGTTCAGGATAATTCACAGAACACAAAAATATGTAGCTCTGATTAATTCACACTATAGTCCAAGAATATAATACATCTGATTTTTGAGTTTGCACATATTTCCTTTTGTGATTTGCATAATTCTCTTTGTAAATCACAAAATCGCCTGCAAGACAAAAGATTCACTTGCATGGCCTGCCTTTACTTTCCAGATGTATGATTATTTCCCAAAAAAACTGGCCATGATGCATTAAGTTAGCAGAATCCAGAATAACAGATTTCAAATAATCAGGTCTAAACATGACCCTTGTATATCCTTCATGATGGACATTAGATTCATAATGGAAAAATCTCAGCTACAATTTGAAAGCAGAATAGGTTTTTTTTTTGTATTGGAAAAGTGTTACTTGTCATCAGAATGGTCCCTGATGTCACCCAGGTACATTTAGACCAATCAATTTCCCCTCACAGGAAATGAGTTTTTAAGAAACAATCTAAGAGCAAATAAAATTGGCCTCAATTTGAAGTTTCCTTTTTATAAAGGAAAAGTCACATACAAAAAATCAATTAAGTTACCAGATATCAAAGGCCCTGCTTCCATGGAATAGGTACTTCACAGTAAATGCCAATATTCCACAAATATCTTCAGTGAAGTTTGTAAAATTTAAACCCACTTTCTCTAAAGTAAATCATTTGATGTGAGCAGTTTCAGTTCTCACTGTAGAAATGTGCTGAATGTTTCTTAGTTGAATGTCACAGAGAATGGTCAGGCAATGTCTAGCCTCAAACCTTGCACAGAGTTTAGCGCATGTTTGAATACAGTGCATGAAGCCTATTTCTCTGTTTCCTGATTCACACCTCATGCATCTTATGCTTGTAGCATGGTAGGTAATGGAATACTACTCATGCCAGAATTAGAATGGAGATTGTATTTTGATTTATGTGCATATATGTGTACATTCATATCTACTCTTGGCAGTTGTTTCCCTGCTCAAACATACACAGGTTACATAGAAAACACATATACATGTGTCTTTTATTTCTGCTCACATACTCCCTTTTTCTAAATGCACTTACAGTCTTAGGTAGTATACATTTGAGTTAAAATGTGTGAAAGTCATGTAACTACATAAGCAGTGGTGACTTGTAATAGTGACTCTACCAAGTAGTATTAGTTTATAATATTTAAAATGGAGTTCTCATTTATTGTGTTTTGTGTGTTCTCAGGATTTGGCCGAACTCAGGAAATTGTTGGTCACTTGAGTTTTAAATAAAGTTAATAGTATTTGTTGGATTCATCATTTCCTAAGTACTTCAAGAGAAGTATAAAAGGCAGGAAAAGTATTTTGAAGATCAGCAGTTACAACAAAAAGTACAGAAAAAAAGAAGCTGGAAATAATAAGTAATCCAATTTATGAAAGATGTTGTTAATACTATCTGTAGTGTAAGAATAAATTCCGAGTGGAAAAATAGCCTCATCAGTTTGTCAAACATATTAATTTAGTCACATTCTTCTTTATGTCTCTCACAATTTTGTTACATTTATTAACTCAAAATAATCTCAGTCTTCCTTTATTTCCTCTACTCCCAATCAACACTGCATTTTTTATGTAGTTCCACAGTCTATGCCATAGATGAATTATTTGTATAGTACAACCAATTGCATGGGCAATTCTTTATAGTATCCTACAGATAAATTATAAATTTAGCTTAATTCTATTTATTGAAGTAACGATTGCTATGTGATTTACGTCTTTGATTTGTAATTTTTATCTACAGTAGAGATTAAATTTTTTCAGAACCCATTAGCACCAATTAAAAAAATATGCTGATATGGGCTGAGGCTTTAGCTCACTGGCGCAATGCCTGCCCAGCAAGTGTGAAGTCCTGAGTTTGATTCCTAGTACACACACATAAACACTTGTATAACTATATAGATATAGATATATACATATAGATGTAAATACATTTCTTGCGGAAGCACTTTCCCTCCAAAAAGAATTTCTAATTTCTAATATACAGTAATGCCGTATTTCTGTTTATATCAATTTTATTATTTTTACCCTCCAATATAATCAAACAAAAAAAAAAAGGTTTGGTGGAAGGGAAGCTGCCTCTTTTTTCTCCCAAACTGCTTCCTCTCCCACTCCCACCATGTCACTAGAGGCTGAGGCACATGACTGAAGAATGTCCTGGGTTCCACTGGGGAAGGTCCTCCTTAGGAATGTCATCCGGCACACAAATGCTTAAAGATTCAGGAAGAATCAGATATGTGGAAAATAAGAGAAATAGAGAAACACATGGGGGTTACTTACCAGGAAATGAAAAGGAAAATGTTGCCCAGCAGCTCAAGTCGGATGCGTAGTGGTGGATTTGATGAAGAAAGTCAGAGAATATTTAGGCCAAAGACAGAAATTTCTGGGACACTGAAGATGATTTTCTTAATCCTAAATCCTGGAACAAGAAGTTGCATGATTATGAAGCTAATATGCCAGATACATGGGGTCACAGCGGTTACAAGGAGTTATGCCCTGAAGAATTCCACACATAAAAGGGATGAGCAGGATATTACCAACGGGAAGAAATCACCTCGAATAAAATCGTCTACCCTTGAATCCTGAAAACGTAAGTCAGAGAAGTCTCACAAAAAGAAGCAGAAGAAAAGATCACACACACACACCCCAAAAAAAAACAGAAGAAAAGCAAGAAGGAAGCCACAGATGGAACAGCAGATTCCTCAAGTGAGTTCTCAGAAGAAACCCGTGCTTCTGGTACCAGTAAGAGGAAAGAACCATGTAAGAGTAAGAAAAAATCCAGAAAAAAGGTCCCTCAAAAAACCAGTTTTATGCTTAGCGGCAGAAAGTCACATTTCCTAGTCAGATGAGTCAACATCTAGTAGTTCTGAAGAAAGTGAGGAAAGAGACCAAAAAACCAAAAGGAAAAAGAGAGGACAAAGTCCATGTCCTTACTGTAGCTAACAATGAAGTGCAGAGAACGATGCACAAATTGGAAAGTGGCTACAGATGAAAGATCTGACAGCTCAGAGGATGACGAAATGGCAGAGAAGCATTCTCACTTCCCACTCCGCTCTGGTATTTGCAGGAGTACGCCTACGAGTTTCTCCTAGTGACTCCTTCAGCCCAGGGGGTCTGAGGTCAGAGCTGTCCTGTGCCATCCGCACAAGTTTTGGCAAACTCCTTGTCTTCTCCTTAGGCTTGTTGAACTTGGTGCCTTTTCTTGGTAATAGAGAATCTGGTGTTTTGTTATGAAGGTTACTTGAAGAGATTATTTTTTGCAAGTAATCACATTTAGTATAGAGTACATACATAGCAAATTAAAAGACCCAGAAAGCTGAGCCCAGTATTGCCCTGGGTAAAGCTATTGGAATGCAGAATTGGGGAAAATTATTGCTGGGGTTGAGATGGATTGGAAGCAGTGCTATGTGCAGTGGCTGGATAAAGGAACACTGAGTTGCTCTCTGTCATTTATATAGTAGGTGTCCGAACCTGTCTTCAGCCTTGGTGCTTAGATCCTTGTGTTTTGATCCTACAACTGTGGTCTGATTCATTTAATGAGGAAATGGGCATAAGAACAAACTTGCTTTTGTTGGTAACATCCACAGTCAAAAGGAACTAGGGCTCTCTCAATTTCTTAATAGCCCTAATATCTGCTAATTGGATGGCAAACAGTTCTGTAGTTCCATTGTTGCACTACCTAAGTGGATTTGTGTTTGAAATTATTTGTTCAGTTTGTTGGAAGTGACATCTTGAAGAATTAGAGGTTTTGCTAATTATGTTCTGAAAAAAAGATTCAGAGCAACAGCTATATAAATGTGTTTTTGCTTTTTTGGGAAGGGGATCGAACCCAAGGCCTGACATAATACCAGATAAGTGATCTACCACTGAGCTATATTCCTACCCTATTGTCTTCCTTGATTTTTAATTTTATTTATTCCTTTTATGTTTACCCTGAAACTAAACTAATTAGTTCCAAAATGAAACAAGCTTCCTAGAGACAAACCCACTTTTTTTCTAATCTTCTGCATTAAATTACCAAGTAGAGACTAAAACTAAAAAGAATATGCTTGGTGTATAAATATAATAATAATAGCAATAATAATTATAATGTGTACCTTTTACCTGTTAGAGATGACTAACCATGTAACTACCCCTAATAAACAGGAATTTATGTACCATAATTTTTAAATGGAAATGTTTGCCATCCATTGTACTGTAGTACCTTTTGGTTACTTTACCTTACCTTGATCTCTTCCTTTTGTGAAAAAAAAAAGTTGTTTTCCAATTTTATTTATTTCACAACAGCAAAATTTGGTTATTGCATTTGGGTCTCAGTGTGACTATTGAAACATATATTATTTAAATTTATTTTAATTTAAAATACTTTCTCCAACATTAATAAGGGTTACTTTAAGGAATATCAGGTGACTATATATCTTTAAATTTTATATCTGTAATTAAATGACTTTTGATTGCACAATTTCATATGGAACCCTATTTACCAAGGGAAAACTGGGAAATAAATTAGAGGTAAATATTTAAAGAACAACACCAAAAGAACTTTCAGCTCATTCTGTTTCTACTTTCTGTATTAGCATACCCTCCAAATCTATCTATCATCTAGTAGTGCTATATATATGGAGGAGATTGGAATAAGGATGGTGAATAATCCTAATCTACAACTTCATACCATTCCAAAGCACCATCCTACTCTGGTTTCTTATATATAACTCAGGGCAACAACTCTACAATGTTCCAATAATCTAAAATCCTAATTGTATGCACATGTCTTTAAACTTACAAAGGGATTCTGATTATTTCAATATTGGTGAAGTGCACTGACAGCAAAAATAGTCGCTAACAGTCGTGTCTATTTAGTAAATAATACTATTCACCGCCTGCAAGATAATTCAGCAGACTAAGTGCCTGCTTTAGCACAAAGTGTCAATCTTCTTGTCCCTGTCCCCCAGCTGTGGTGAGCCAGTGACCTGGCACAGTGGTGCGCACCTGTATTCCTAGGAAGGTGAAAACAGGAGGATCATGATGAATCTGACTGGGTAGTGAAATCCTGTACCAAATATATAAATGAAAAAAATATAGTAATACTAGTCAGAAATTCATGTCTAGGTTTTCTCTGTATTTATCGTAACAAAATGTAGAGCTCACGTAAAATCAAAACTTGTTTCTGTGGATTATCCAAATTCTACCTATCTCTCTTGGTATTATATTCAAACTTAAATCAGTAGCTGAAATTATATAAATATTTACTGTTATAGAATATATGTCTAAAATACGGAGATATACATACATAGGTTCCATTTTTGAAAAAGTCACATTAAGTGCCTACCTATACTTTCTTTCTGATTTTATTTTATTTTATTTATTCATTTATTTATTTTGTATTTTTGAGACAGGGTCTCACTATGCAGTTCAGACTGGCCTTAAGCTCACTTTGCAGCTCAGGCTAGTCTCGAACTCAAAACAATCCTCCTGCCTCAGCCTCCCGTGTGCTGGGATTACAGGCCTGTGCCACCATGCCCGGCTTTCTGATTTTATTTTAAAGAGAAAAAAATCAGATAAGACACTAGGAATGATACACAATTTTAATAAAAATATCAGTATGATAGGAAATCAACAATGGTTTTTATATCGCACATTGCTGTCTTCAGTGTAGTTGCTCAGACAATCTGAGCTATACTTTCATAACAGAAACAATTTGAAAATTTATGTTACAAATTTTTTTTTCTTTTAGCATGTCAGGGTCACTTTATCTCTATAATTTTTGCTGTAGAACTCAATGGTTAAGCTAAGTAATGGTTATTCGAATTTTGAAACCAGAACCTATTATTTGGTTATAATGTTATATCATTACGTTTAAGTCTTTAAAAATGTCATTAATCTCACACTGTATTTGTTTTGTTATATTTTTGCTTTTTATATGCATAATTTATATGAAAACAACACTAAATTTAAATACAAAAGGATATTCAATAAATGTTAGATATCATTTTGTTGAACAGCATCTATTATCTATCTCTATTCTACTATCCATAAATATGCATGTGTATCTTGCAATCTGTCATCTGACATTGTCAGTTACATGTCTTGACAAAACTGTTAAGAAAAAGTTATTCAGCTATAAAATCTCTCATGTGAATTCTTGTGTTCCCCTTTGTTTTTACATTTTTCTGAGTCCTTCCTTTACTACTTTCTCTTTTTAAACATTTTTGTGTTAAATGCTTATTCTGAGCATGTATGTAGAATAACTTCTTTCTGATTGCTAAGCAAAATGAATCTGGCTTGCTTAAAAGTAGCCACTAAAAATGAGGCTTTCTAAGTAATTGCCTAACAGTGATTGTGTTGTTGAAGTTGAAATTGTTATGATAACTTTGAAGGAAAAGTCAGAGAGCTTATACAACAGTCATTTAACCATCCTTTTAAAGGGTATATTTTATGGTTGAATTGCTTTATTGCAAACATCTATTATAAATCCCCAGAGTAAAGGCCAAATTGCCTTTTATGTCTGTGAGGCAAAATACAACAGAATCTCTCAATAGACAAAGTATAAAAGCGATTTAAAAATGATACCTCACAGAGGCAAGGAGAACTTGTTTTTACCTTTTAAAATATTCTCTCACTATTTATATGATTAATGTATAATGCATTTATAGATAAGGAAATACTTATTACCCAATGCATTCTTTAAAATAGACTCACTTGCCATGTTTAACACTGAATAATTGGATTCTATAGTCTATAGAGATTAAAGTTGTATAAATTATTCAAGTAAGTTTTATTGTAATATAAAGTTATAAAGCACTTTCACATGTCTATAATAATAAACCTAAATTATTCTTCCTTATTTTTAGAGCATTAATACTTCATCTGTATAATTGTATATTATAATTCACTCTCACATTATAATGAGATCAATGACATCCAACTAGTATATTTATTTTTACTTCTTCATTAGAGTAATATGTATGGGTAAGATTTAAGTCATACAAAATTTTCAGTTTATTCAATGAAGTTTTATTCAGCAAATTATACAGTGAATACATAGACACATAGACAAAAAATAATTTAAGAATAATTTATCAGAAAGCTAAGTTCATGATATGATAAGCAATTAGATGTGAGGAGGACATATAATATCTATTATTTCTGATGTGAAATGTTCTTCAGAAAGACATTGAGATTTGAGTCATTTCTAAAATTGTTTAACACAGATGTAAAAGGGAAAATTTCAAGGACAAAAGAAAGTTTAAAAATTGTGTCAAGTTCAAGTTTCACTTTCTATTTAAAAAATGAAAATCTCACAGGACTATGTTTTGGCTATTGTAATATTGTTGTACAAAATACAGTAAAGAAAAATAAAAATGGATTCTTTCTCATGGAAAACTCTATTATGTGCTAATAAAGGTCATTGGAAAATTTTAAAGGTAAGTAGCATAATCTGCCTTATTTTAGTTTTGAAAATTAGTCTAGCCATGGAGTTAGGGGAGAGTGGATTGTAGAAAAGCATGGATGTAAGCAGAGAAAGAGTTAAAGTTTATTATAACTTCTCAACAAAAAAATAATGATTACTTAAATTCAAATAACAGCATGCTAGGCAGACGCAGATTAGAGACATGATTGTGAATTTGGCTTCAGTAGAAATTGTTTGTAGACTGAAAGTGATGGAACAGCCTGAAATATGGGAAAGAATCTAGATTTTTAGCTTTAAATAATAAATCAATTGTTTTACCATTCATTGACATTCAGCAACACAATTAGAGATTTTAAAGTTTTAAGGACATGATTTCACTAGACTCTGAAGAATGTGCAAGGGAAAGATGGTCTTTCTCAAAATATGCATAAATGCCATTTGCAGTCATAGCATTCTTAGTAACTTATAAAAGGAGTACATTTAAAAATCAGAACCACAAAGGAGGATGTTGAATATTGCAAATTAGGTAGGAAAATACACAGCAGTGGAAAGAGAATTAAAGCCAAAGGAAAATGCAACCACCTAAATAACACATTAAGATGAAGGAATCATAAGCTATACCAAAAATTGATATTAGATCTGATAAAATAATGTCTTAAAATCAATTACCAAGAGTCTGTGTGTGGTAGCTCATGCCTGTAATCCCAGCACTAGGGAGGCAGAAATCAGGAAGATCACTACAAGTCTGAACTAAGTATGAGACCCTGCACAAACAAAAAACCCCTTAAAAATAAATAAGTAAAAATAAATTACCAATTATGCTGTCTTTTTTCTTAAAGTTACAAACATCTACAATTTGATCAATTCAGATGCATCATTCTTGACCCAGTAGACTACATTTACATGCAGGAAAGCATTTATATACATGAGAGAGTTGTATTATGATGAAAAAATTTGGTCCTATGATGATTAGAGCTGAAAAGTTCTACCACTGACTCTCTGCAAGATGGAGAAACCATCTTCAGTTCTAATATGATCTGATGAAGGAAGCTGATGAAGTATACATAAATTCAGTCCAAAAGATGACCCACTCCTGTAGTTGAGAATCAAAGTTTTCCCCATGAAGATTTACTTTGTTGAAGACTTGGTTGTCAACTAATATGTTCATAGAAAATGAATGAGCTATGTGTGGTTCACACACATGGATGAATACATCCATTGATAAACTCTTAGTTTGAATATCATAATAATATGTGAAAAAAACAGAATATCAGGCCTAGTTGAAGAAAGTGGATCATGGAGGCAAACCGTGATCCACAAGTTAATTATTGTCCACAGTTCCCTCATCTCTCGCCAGTTCGCTCTCAGCTTCCTTCCTACCTTGTTATGAGCTGCTTTCCCCACTGGGGCCTTTTACTCTCCTAAGCCTTAAAAGCAATTTTATCCAACACAATATAGACAGGAACTATGAAGCTCTAAGCAAAAATAAACTACTCTCCTTTACAGCTCTTTTCTTATGCATTTTTGCTATAGGGATATACAGGCAACAAATGGATGCATAAATTTTGATTGACTCTAGAAAATGCTACCTCTTCCTCTCTAGTACATAAGCAGTGGTTCCCTCCCACTGTTCAGGGGAGTCTGGAAGAGCTCTGTACAGTTTTTTAATCCCCTGTACAGCAACAGAAACCAAGCCCAAATAAAGTCTCACTCTGAGAATTCTGTATATCTTCTTGTGACTCATGATGGTTCATTATGTGTTCAGAAAAACCTGTAAATCTGGTAGCTCTTACAAAGAGATGCAGTAGAATTCTTGTTTTGCTCCTGACTTTAGAAGGAAAGATTTCATCTGCTCCTCCTTTAACAGGATGCTTGGTATTGGTTTGCCAGAAAAAGCTTTAACCAGATACAGTTGTACCTATCTTCTGTGCCTATTTTTTTCAAAGTTTTGTGTGTTCTTTTAACCAATAAGGGGTATTCCATTTTTTCAAGAGGATTTTAGCCATCTACTTATAATGACCATAGGTTCTCTGCCTTTGATTCTGTTTATGTGGTGTATTTCACTTACTGAATTATATGTTTTGAAACATCCTTGTGTCACTTGGGTGAAACCTACTTGATAATTGTGTATGATCCTTTGGGTAGTTTGTTGCATTCTATTTACTTACATTTTATTACAGTTTTTTGCATTTATTATCACTGAGACTTGTGTGAAATTTTCTGTTTTAACTCAGTCTTGTGTCTTATGGTCAGTGATGCTGGCTTCCAGAAATGAGTTTAAAAGCAGTCCTTCCCTTTCAATTTCCTTGAAGTTGTTGAGTTTGGATTGATGTAAATTACTTAGAATTCAGCAGTATTTCCCTTAGTACTGGGATTTTTGTCATTTGGTAGAGAATTTTATATTGGTCCAATTTTTTACTTGTTTTTAGAGTACTTAAAATTTTAATTTCTTCTTTATTTAATGTCTAGAATAACAATTTATATTTAACACACTGCTCAAAATATTAACAAGAGGAATCAGACAGGAGAAAAAGTAAAAGAGATTACATATAGGAAAGGAAGAAATCATCTTACTATTATTTACAATTGAATAGATAATCATAGAAAACCCAAAGAATTCAGAATTCTGGAGTTAATAAGAAATTTCAGCACTGTACCAGGGTACAAAGCAATATACAAACAGCAGTAGCATTTGTGCATACCAATAATAAACTCAGGAAAACCATCTATAATAGATTCAAGAAAAAAAAAAATAAGCAGCTTGGAAAGAACAGTCAAAGAAACCAAACACAAAGGGTACATGAGAAAATGGAAAGTTTTTTTTTTTTTTTTTTTTTTCCTGAATAAGTAGAAACAATATTCCTCAAACAATCATAATCTCAAAACTGATATATAGATTCAAGGCAATGTCAATCAAAATACAGCAACACTCCTCAAATAACCAAAGAAACAATCCTAAACTCATTTAGAACCATAAGAAACCAATCCTGGGCAATGAAGAGAAAAACAGGAGGTATCAAAATACCTGGATTCAAGTCATACTAGCAATTGACATGTAATCAGCCCATAAGCCCATCAACAGATGAATAGTCTGTCTGTCTGTCTGTCTGTCTGTCTGTCTGTCTGTCTGTCT
>PVKA01030208.1:0-27547 GCA_004027165.1 Ctenomys sociabilis
CCATCTCCCTGCCCCCCCCCCTTTTTTTTAATGTATTTAGTGCAGGGTCTACAAGGTCTCACTACACAGATCGGACGTATAGTGATTCTCCTGTTTTCAACCTCTCATACACTGGGATTACAGGCGCGCGCCACCACGCCCAATCTAAATCTCCGTCTCAGCGCGCCCCTGGAGGGGAGAGGGAGAGGGCGGCGCCGATACCGCATGCTAGGATCGAATCCCGGTTCCTGCGCCTGAAAGTCCGCTGAGCTATTTGGCCGGCGCTCCACCTTGAGGTTTACAGCGGGGGTGGGAACGGGCGGCTGCGGGCGACCTGACTGAGAATGCTACTTTCTCTTTTGTCCCCGGGAGCCCCCGATAACGGGAATGCCCGCCGATGACAACCTCTAGGCCGGGACTCGCGCGGACTCCGGCAGCCACGGGCCGCGTCCGGGACTAGTGCCTAAATACAGACCGGAGGTCACCGGAAGGGGCGATGTGACCGCCTGCCAAGGCCAGTGGCCCCGTGAGGAGCCTCAGGGAAAGACCACGGCAGGGGAGCGAGACATTCTCCGAGCCTACTATCTCACCCGGTTGGGATACTCCTTCTCCACACAGTCCCCACACATCGCGACGCGCCTGACCCGGAACGACCTCTAGCGTCCGCGAGAAAACAAAAATCTAGCGAAGACGAAGTCTCGCGAGAAACTAGGGAAGGTGCCCGCATGCGCCTTAATACTCGACTTGGGACCGGATTCCAAGTCCCGCCCTCTAGCAACTGTTGTTAGGGTTGGGAGCGTAGAGATCTCTCGGGCAACAGTGGTAGGCAAGGCTTGTGACGTCAGAAACATTTTGGGAAAAAGGAAAGTTCTGAGAATTGACAGATGAGGCAGGAAGTGGATGTGCATCTCGGAAGCATCTTAGAAGAGAAGTTCTAATAGGCACCTTCCTGAGCTTAGACTGACAGAAAAGCAGTCAGGACACCCGAGAGAGGGAATTGTTTCTCTCATCCTCAGCTTACTCAAAGTGTTAAAAAAATAGATAACATCTTAAGTATCTTTCTGTACCATTTCTTAGGGCAGAGAGAGTGATCAGAGCTCAGATCTCGGTGGGTGGATAAACAATAGCTGAAGGATTTTGGAAGGAGGCACAGCGCTGCGCAGACTGCTAAGAACGCCTTAAAATGCTAAAATGACCATCCTGGAATGCGCTGAGAACACAAAGATGGGAAATGTAGCCCCTCCCCTCTCTGTCACACAAATATATCAGTGCTTGTGATTGTCACCACGCCTCTTCCTTTCCCTCTGCATTGAATAATTAACCTAAATACAAATCTCCAAAGTCAACCTGCCTTGATCATATCCAACTACCCAACCATGATCTCTTAACAGACTATATTGAGTTCAAGTCAGGGAAGAAAGATTGGGAGCATGAGACTCTGGGATCCAAATTCTTCAAAGCAAGCCAGTTTAATTGAGGTTTCTAATGTGGGAATTATGTCTCCGTTGGAGAATTTAAATTATAGCCTTTAGTATCTCAGCCAATGATAACGATCTGGAATACTTGCTGAAAATCACAGGTGTGCTAAGAAACACTGCGTGAAGTAGTGCCACCAGAGTTTACTGTATTCTTGAGATAATTATAATACCTCCCATTTGCATGACATTTTCAACCTTTCAAAGTGCCCTCAATTAAGTTTCTAATTTGATGCAACGATAGTCCTGCAATATTGGCAAGAAGTGTATTTCCTCTTTTCAGATGAGGGAAGAAAGAAAATAAATGGTTAAAGGTCTTGTCTATAGTCTTAGAACTACTCAAAGTCAGTCTGGACTATTACCGAGTTCCTATTCTCAGCTCAACTTCTTTCTAACATGAAGCCACTAGCCATAAAGGGTATACAGCTCTTTATTTTATTTATTTATTTATTTATTTATTTATTTGTTTTTGTATTTTTGGTGGTGCTGAGGGTTGAACCCAGAGCCTTATGTATGTAGGGCAAGAGCTCTACCACTGAGCCACATTCCCAGCCCTACAAAGCACTTTAAATGTGACAGGTTGCTGGGAATATGACTCAGTGGCATAAGTACCTGCCTGGCAAGTGCAAAGTCCTGAGTTCAATTCCTAACACAAAAAAAAGTACCCCCAATAAAAAAACCCATAAATGTGACAAGTTGCACCTGAGATGCATTGCATGTACTAGATTATAAAAACTTATAATAGGGGCTGGAGAGATGGCTCAGAGGCATGGGCACCTGCCTAGCAGGCTCAAGGTCCCAAGTTTGAGCTCCAGCCCTGGAACCCTGGGAGCACCACGGGACCCAGAACTGGGCGTGGTTGTGCATGCCTATAATCCTATCCCTCAGGAAGCTGAGACAGGAGGATCAGTGCAAGTTCGAGACCAGCCTGGGGATTACAAAAAGTGAGCACGAGGCCAGCCTGAACTGCATGACAAGACCTTGTCTCAAATAAATAAATTTTTAAAAAATCATGAAAAAAGTCAAGCATCTCAAAATTTTTAATTAATTATTTGTGTGGTGCTGGGAATTGAACATAGGTCTTTTGCACTGAACTACATCCCCAGGCCTTATTTTTCATTTTGAGACAGGGTTTCCTTAAGTTGCTAAATTGCCCAGGCTTGGCTTGAATTTATGATTCTCCTGCCAACTTCATCTCAATACTTTTGATATGATTATATGTTAAAAGAATGTTTTCATACATTGTTAACTAAATATTAAAGTTACCTGCACTTTTTTGTGTTAATAGAATTGGATATTTAACTGCTCCCCCCAAGTAAGCAAAGAAAATGTCATTATTATTCTTGGTATATCACACTGAATTCTAGGAATGTAACAAAGTCTGACTTAGAAATATTACACAGGAAGAATCATGATGTGTGTGTATGGACAGTACAGTTGGGATAGATAACGCTGTGCTTATACATAATTCTATGAGAGGCAAGATTTGCACTAATGATGGTTGGACAGGATATTATGTCGGCTTCTAGTACTACAGTCATCCACTAGGAAAATAACAAGGTAGAAAGTATTAATTATTGAATCTTTGATGTAATTCAGGTATAAAAAATAAGATACGCAAACAGCTACACTCTCTTAATTTACTGATAAGAGACATACGGTATAATAATGTCTGTAAGTATAATATCATGTATGCACCTTCTATGATACCAAAACATTATGAAAACAGTTTGCAATGTATTAATTTATCAAATCCATCTTGTCAAGGTATCTTAAAACTGTCTCATTGATATTTGGACTTCAATAAAACAAAAATAAAAAAAAGAAAAAGGAAAAAAAAGAAATAACACAGGGCTGGGAAGATAGCTCAGTGGTCTAAGCACCTGCCTGGCAAAGTACAAGGACCTGAGGTCAATCCCCAGTACTGCATATCTCCAGCCATGAAACCGGGTGTGGTGATGTAGCAAAACTCTGTATCAAATAAATAAATTTTTTAAAAAAGAAAGAAATATTATGCAGATAAAGATTGAATTAACAGAAAATTGCATACTTTAGATTTTTTCATAATTACATATTGATGTCTACTTATCTGATAGTACTGAGAGTGCACACTTTATTTATTTATTTATTTTTGTATGTTTTGATATAGTGTCGCCCTACACAGTTTGGATTTGCTTCTTTTTTTTTTTTTTTTGTGGAACCGGAAATTGAACTCAGGCCCTTGTGCTTGCTAGGGAAGTGCTTATTCCACTGAATCATCTCCCCAGCCCCTTATGGGTTTGGATTTGTAGTGATTCTCCTGTCTCAGCCTTCTGAAGGGCTGGGATTACAAGAATGTGCCACCATGCCAGCTCAGCGCACCTGGGTTCTGAGGCAGGGAAAGTGCACATGTATGTATGTATGTATGTATGTATGACAGGGTCTGCAGGGTCTCCCTGCGTCTATCAGACTGGTAGTGATCCTCCTGTTTACAGCCTTCCAAGTGCTGGGATTACATGCGCTCACCACCACGCCCAGTCTCATTCACTGTCTCCTCGTGCTCCAGGGGTGGAGCCAGCACCGCAGGCTCGGGGATTGAATTCCCACCCCTGCGTCTGAAATGTGCACATTTAAAAAACAGGTGACTACTATAGAATTTTATATGTAGTTCTCATTTTATTCCTATTTACAGGGTTGGTTCTCTCTCTCAACTCATCTTTAAATTATTTTGGGGAGCAGGGTCGGCAGTGAGATAGCTCAGCAGACTAAAGCACCCTGTACCTTAAGCAAGCTTAGGCAGGCACAGGGGAACTTGGTTCAATTCCCGGTACCACATACTGCCAGCCTCACCCCCAGGGCAGGCTGAGCCACCCCTCCCCCACTTTTTTTTTTTTTTCGTCTTTTTTTGAGACAGGGTCTCACTGTGTAGTTCAGGCTGGCCTTAAGCTCACTTTGTAGCTCAGGCTGGTCTCGAACTCATAACAATCCTCCTGCCTCAGCCTCCCTAGTGCTGGGATTACAGGCATGCGCCACCACGCCCGGCCCTCCCCCAAATTAAAGTCTACTAACAGCTTTCTTTTTTTTTGGCAGAACCGGGGATTGAACTCAGGCCCTTTCATCTTTATTCTATGGAGCTATCTCCCCAGACCCAACAACTTTTAATTTTACTAAACCCTATATCTATTCTCTTCAGTTCTTTACTGAATTCAGTTATTTACTGAATTATTTGATGTGTACAAAGAACCAAGTAACAAGATGAAAATGACATTGTCCTTTCCTACTTTTCCATATTCTTAAATTCTCTGGGAAATAAAATGAGTACAGATCACTATAGTTAATTACCAGCAGACTGTGGTGTGGAAAGACAAAATGTAAAGGTAAGACTTTGGACCCTGAAGAGTGTACAGGATTTGAAAAGGCAAATAATATAAAAGAATTTCAGGTGGACAGGTCCAGCAAGTTTGGATCTTATTCTGCAGGTGGTAGAGAGAGAAGTTCTGGGCAGGAGAGTGATGTGAGTTGTGGGTGAAGATTATTGGAATTGGAAGAAATTGGAGATATAAAAGACAGACACTGGGGCCAGTGAGATAGCTCAGTGGACTAAGCTCCTGCTTAGGCAAGCACAGAGATCAGGGTTCAATCCCCAGCACCACGTGCAATGCTGGCCTCGCCCCTGGGCACATTGAGTCAGCCAACAAGATAGGGCATGGTGACACATACCTGCAATACCAGCGCTGGGGAGGCTGAAACTAAGAGGATCACTACGAGTCCGAGCTGCATAGCGAGACCCTGTACCAAGTACATAAATTTAAAATAAAATAAATAAAAGACAGACACTAATAGGAACCACAAGGGGGAGATGTACAGCTTTCTGCCTTGTCATTAGTAAGCAGTTCATGACAAAACCAATAATATTAGGTAAATAAATAATTATACTGCAGTCACAGATCTCAAATATTATGTCGTTTGACATGAACTGATTTCCTATTCTGAGGCATGGGGGGCAAACTACATATTCACAAGTGTTATTTTACCTTCCCAGGAAATACTGTACTTTGTTATTAAAACGAGCAAGTAAAAAGGAAATAAAAATGGCTTCTTATTGATATGCTCAGAAGTTGAACAACTAAGTGCTACCAACTCAGGCAGATCCTCCATTCAAATCTAGCCACATTCAGAGAAGAGAGGAAGAAAACAAGCAAAACAGGAGGGAGCAAGAGGACAGGACCAGAAACTAAAATGTAATTGCAGCTGGGCGTGGTGGGGCACATCGTAATCTCAGCACTAGGGAGGCTGAGGCAGGAAGAATGTTGTGAGTTTGAGACCAGCTTGGGCAATAAAGTGAGCCTGAGGCCAGCCTGAGCTGCATAGCAAGACCCTGTGTCAAAAAGACAAAAAGAAAAAAAAATGTAATTGTAATAATAGGAATTTAGGGCTGGCCAGATAGGTCAGTTGACTGAAGCACCTGCTTCAGCAGAGCGCAGTGGCTGGGGTTCAATTCCTGGTGTGCCATGCTGGCCCCACCCCCAAGTACCCTGAGACATGATTGAGACTGGGCCTGGTGGCCCACACCTGTATTCCCAGGGAGGCTGAAAACAGGAGGATCACTATGAGTCCAATCTACATAGTGAGACCCTGAACACCCTGAAGACCTTGTCTTAAATCCATAAAATAATGATAGTAATAGGAATTTAAACATGTACAAGAGTGATGGCTCACAGAAGGGAAAATACAGGCTACAAAACAATAGCACCTACAAGGAATGAACAGTGTAAACTAAACACTATTTTTTTTCTTGTAGGTAATTATATAGAATAAAGTTGCAAGAATCCTGTCAGATCATCTTCTAATAGAAATTTCTTTGAGACAATATGCTGCCCATACATGTCTTTATTTTTTTTTATTATTTTTTTAACTTTCACATAATTTTATTTTCTCCCTTCAACCATAATAATATGATATCCAAACTCTGTCTTAATTGGTGGGTCTGTAAACGCAGGCTTATCCATTCCACTCCCAGGCAAGGCAAATGCTGCTTCTTGAAATGGTCCTGCTGGAGCCTCTGGGCATCCAACCCAAGTCACCTCCTTGCCTGGCTTTATCTCCACTTCACTGAATCTCATCCCAGACTTTAACTTTTCCATGGCTTCCATAATTTTGCTGTGTTTCTCACATAGAATGTGTTGGACCTTTACTGCATTGCCACCACCTCTGGGGCCCTGAGCCTTCTTGTCAGCACCATCACTCCCTGAGGCTGCTCCCCATTTCCCCCCTTTTCCAGAACCACTTTTTCCTTTGGGCAGCATCTTTGGAATCCACTGTTGAACTCGCTACTACGTCAATGTAGAGAACCATACATGTCTTTAAAAAACATGTGATGTTGGGGGCTGTGGAGATAGCCTTGTGGTCTAAGCACCTGCCTGGCAAGTGCAAGGACTTGGGCTCGATTCCTAGTACTATATGCCATGCCAGTTCTGCTGCCAAGACTGGCCACTGAAACCGGGCGTTGTGTCATGTGACTGTAATCCTAGTGCTGGGAGGCTGAGACAGGAAGATCACTACAATTCTGAGCTGTGTAGCAAGACCCTGTACCAAATAAATTATATATATATATATATATATATATATATATATATATATATATATATATATATATATATAAAATCTTTAAAAAAGACATGTGATGTTACTAGTGTACATCAAATCCATCCACATGTTCCAGTCTGGGTATGAGACTGTCTCTTGATACATGGAATGAATTTAGGAAACTCTGAATGTTAAAATGGTACTAACTTATTGGTTCACTTGCTAAACTACATTCCTGGGGCGAGGTTTTCCCTCGAGAATGAAGCTTGAATTCTTTTATTATTTTTTAAACAGACAAGAGAACACACAAAATTTATTATACACCCGAGGTGTGAGAGGGTGAGATTCCTAAATCTCCTTTTAATTCTTTCTGTTCCCTTTTCTCTTCTGCTATTTTTGATGCCCAAAGCAAAGACACTGGAAGGATGCAGGAAGGATGCAGGGCTGGGGTCTGCCCTCTCTCTTTGTTGGAGGTAAGGTTGTACCCCGCCAGCCTTCAAGGTAACATTTCTAGACCAGTTCACAAAGGGAGGTGATGTCACTCATCTGCTGGAGAGATGTCATTTTTCGCTCCAGGAAAGTCTGAAATAAGAGTGTGTGGTTGTCCTTAGCTGATGACAACCACTGGGCATGAACCAGTCACATGGGAACCTAGCCAAGGACAGATACACCAGGCCTTCTGAAAGTTTAGGGCCTGTAGGGTTCTGTTGTTTGTTTTCTTAGCTCACTGGCCTAGTTGAACTGTCTCCTTCCCTTCAGGTTTGGGTTGTTTTCTCCTACTCAGTATATAAGCTTCAGTCTTTCAAACACACAGCATCTGAAGGGATCACCCCTATTTCTCTTTGATTCCAGTATCTTCAGCTCTCTTCACTTGCTTTGCAAATACAGATTATCACTGCCATATAAAACTTTCATGCTATATGTCAAAAACCTCTTTTGAGGAAATACTCTCTGTCAAGTCTTGCATGGAGTGGATTTATTAATTAAAATGTAACTGGGTTATATTGATCTATAGCCTTAAAAGGGTAATTAAATAGTACTGGCAACTCTGTTATTCATTTTCATGAATAGACACCAGATAAATCTGTGCTTTATAGTTAAAATTTCTACCAAAATCATGCTATAAAGGATTTTCCCCTAAGAGAAAAATTTAATGTTAAATTTTATAAGAAAGAAAGCCAGAGACGGTGGTGCATGTCCATAATCCCAGTCCTTGGGAGGCTGAAGCAGGAGAATTGGCATGAGTTCAAGGCCAGTCTGAGCTGAGACCGTGCCTCAAAACACTATAAATGACTAAAAGGAAGAACATTGGTGAATTCAACAAGGAATACTTTTGTATCACATAATGTCACGTAGTCAATTAGCTTATGGATAATACACTTAGTGGTGATGTGAACAAGGTAGAGTCCTGAGGGAAGGTGATCTTCATCGACCTTACCTTTGCACACACTGGCGAATGAGACTGGGCGTAGCAGCACACACACGCCTGTAATCCCAGTGCTTGGGAGGCTGAAAAACGAGGACCACTACAAGTCTGATCTGTGTAGTGAGGCCTGTAGACCCTGCACTAAATACATTTGAAAGATGAAAAGAGAAAAGACTTCCCCCGGCTGGGCATGGGGGCACACACCTGTAATACTAGCACTTCCGAGGCTGAGATGGGAGGATCACTGAGTTCAAGGCCAGCCTGGGCTAAATAGTGAGATCCTGTCTCAGTGTCTTGCAAACCAAAACAGAAAAAGAAGCAGCAACTTTGCTCTTAATTTGTCCTAAGAGGATGAATGAAATTCGTAACTCTACTTGTTACAAGTGAATACTACACATTTCTTATGAAGTGCAGGCAGTGTTTCTAAAAATTTCATGATGGAAAACCAACGTTTTGTATAAAAAGTGTGCAAGTCTGTCCTGTGTGTAAAAGTCTCCTTTGGGTGCCAATTTAATCTAAAATTATTCATTCCAGGGTAATGCATGAAAAGAGTATAAAGGCACTCCAATAAAACATACACAAACAGCAAAAGGAATAATTTGCAAGGAGACTAGGAATACGAACAGGTGAAAAGAAAGAGCCTCCTAATTACTGAGAGTATTTTTTGCTTGGCCACAAATGAGAAACACAGCTTCACACACTGCACCACCATATGCTGAATTCTGTAGCCAAAAGCAATCATCATTCCACCTGTCACGTTTAGATTTTACTCTGTCCACTCTCCGTCCTTGCTTTCAAAACGTTCTAACATTTCAGAAGGAGAGCAACAACAACAAAAAATGTTGTTTGTAGTGGAAACTTCGGTCAAATTTTTTTTAAATCCAATACTCTGTTCTTCAATAACTTACCGAGAGCACCTGGTAGTTAAAAAAAAAAAAAAAAAAGCTTACCAAGAATTTATTGCAAAGTCATGTCTTTATTATGCAGCCATAGAAGGAAGTTTTTTCCTAATGCTCAAGGAGCAAATGTACACTTCAGTGTGTCACGTCATTCCTGGAAGTGTACAATACCTTCCTGGCTTCCACTGGTTCTTTACACTACTGTGTTTTTCTTTTGTGGCTCATTGGGTCCATAATGGCATGATGTTGGAAATGATTGGAATGCATTCCCCGGAAGTTCATGTGCATGGGATGGGAACATAGCTCAGCAGTAGAGGGCCTGCTTAGCATGTACAAGACCCTGAGCTCAATCCCCAGCATAAGAAAGAGAATACATGTTCATGCACCAGAAGCTTGGTGCTCAGGATGGCAATTTTTTTGTTTTGCCTATTTTTTTTTTTTTTTTTTTTGCAGAACCCAGGATTAAACAGGCTTTACACTTGCCAGAGAAGCACTTATTCCACTGAGCCATCTCCCCAGCCCAAGGATGGCAATGTTGAAAGGTGGTAGAATCCTTCCGAGGTGGGGCATAATAGAAGATAGTTAAGTCCGTGGGGGCCATATCCTGAGGTTGAATATTATAGCTTCAATTTTCTAAAGCAGATAGTGACTTCATTTGAATTCAGAACTGTGGGAGACCAACTGAGGAGACTTGAGACCTCACTGGCCTCCTCTGCATACAGAAAGGAGACGAGGGAGGTATGGAGATGATGGCATTGCAGGTTCCAGGGAAGAGCTCATACAGCTCATGTCCAGTGTTTACCTGGGTGTGTGCTAAGAGACAGCAGAAGGCAGATGAATCTTATGCTACTTTAATTGCTTATACCCATGTTTGAGTAAATAAAAGCTGATGAGCTGGGTGCTTGGGGCTCCTCTGTCACTAGAGACAAGAGTCCCCTGGTTGCCTTTATGTTAAACTGTCTCATATGCCTTTTATTCTTGTTTACACCCATGTCAGGGTGACAAACTAGCAGGACAAGGTCCCTACAAGTGGTGCCTGGGTGGGGAAAGTCCAGAGTGGGCTGGTTCCTCATGGCTGGCATCTGGGCAGAGACCTGCGACCAGTGGGTAGACCAGTGCACTATATAAGACAAAGGAAATGTTTGAGAACTCTGAGAGGCCACATGTCTAGTAAACCCAGAAAGAACTAGGTATAAAAACATCTAAGAATCCAGGTCTAAAATCCCAGCACTCTGGAAGTCCAAAGCATGAAGACTGCAAGTTCAAGCCCAGCCTGGGCAATATAGTGACTTAGCAAAGTCTTGCCTCAAAATAAAAATTTTGTTAAAACTCTACACCAAAAGTCAGAGGTCAGAGCTATAAGTCATGATAAAAACAAGGAGCCAAATGCAATCTCAGGCCTCGAGCCCATAAATGATAAGTGCAGAGGACACTAATTCAGCTAAAATGAATGAATTAACAGAGTTGGAAGCAAGAAAATAACAGCAGAAAAGTATAGAGGAATTCAGACCAGAATTAATGCCTGAAAGAAAAAAAAATTTTTTTGAATACATAGCATCAGAAGTAATGAATCAAATCCAGAAACATATGTGGGAAACTCAGTGCCCACCCAGAACAAGTGCAGAGAACACCATTCCAGCTGAAACATATGAATTAACAGCGTCGCAGGCAAAGAAGCAACAGCAAAAAGGTAAAGAGGAACTTAGAGCAGAAATAATTTCTGAAATAAAAAAAGAAATCTTTGAAATCATAGCATCTGAAATAGAGAATCAATTCCGGAAATATATGGAGGAAACCCAATTTGTAAAAAACTGCAGTAAAAGAATAGCTACCTCTAACGAAGACACTGACAAAAAATAGAGGAGATTAGAAATATGACGGATTCTTTGAATGAGCAATACAGGAAAGAAATAGATCGAATGAAGCAGAATCAAAGAGATAAAGAAGAACTTAAAAATCTCAATCACAAGTCTATAAAACTGTTTGAGTGAAAGTGAAGACAGAGTCTCAGATCTTGAAGAAGTTGGTGCAGCTAGTGAAAAGGTGAGAAAAGATCTCTTAAAAACAACTAGGATGCAGGAAGAAATAATCCATCACATGCAAGATGATGCCAAGATGAACAATGTGAGACTAATAGGCATCAATAAGAAAGGAGTCAACACAAATGATATAAAAAAAATATGGGCAAAAGTAACAGCAGAAAACTTCCCAAATATGAGGAAACAATCTAACATTCAGGTAACTGAAGCATACAGAATGCCAAATAACTTCAATCCAACTAAAAACACACTGAGACATATAACAGTCAAGATCCCAGAAATTCAGCACAAGAATACTATTACTGAAAGCTGCTAGAGAAAAGAAGCAGATAGCATTCAAAGGAAAACCCATCTGAATTACAGCCAACTTCTCTTCACAAACCATGAAGGCAAGGAGATCATGGAGCACAGTACTTCAAGTCCTCTATAAAAACAAATTCCAACCCAGACTACTATACCCTGCAAAACTCTCTTTCAAGTTTGATAGAGAGGTGAAATGCTTCCATGACAAAGAACAACTAAAGAATTTCATGACAACAAAGCCATCCCTACACAGGCTACTGAAAGAGGTTCTAGAGAAGGACCACAATGACCAGAACTCCACTAATGAGAACAGAAGGAACCCACTAAATAGGGCAAACAATTAAACAACAGGACAAAAAGGCGTAAAGAACAGCAGGTAAATAACATGACAATAATAACACATTTCAATTATAACCATCAATGTAAATGGACTCATTTCACCAATTAAGGGAAATAGACTGACATAGTAGATTAGGAAACAAAACCCAACAATATGTTATATACAAGAAACACACTTAACTCAAAAGAGCATTCATAGGCTTAAAGTCAAAGGATGGAAAACAATACTGCGTACCCCAGCACTGCAGAACAAAGCAGCGCTAGCACTCTTGTTCTCAGACAGTCTCAACTTCAAGCCAAGAACGATCAAATGAAATAAAGAAGGCTGTGATGTACTAGATAAGGGAAGAATTCAACAGGAAGAGGGAACACTCATAAATGTGTGTGCACCAAACACGGGAGCACCCAACTACATAAAACAAACCTTAATGGACATGAAAAAGCTAATATCCAATACCACAAGCTTAACAGGAGACCTAAATACCCCCTTATCCCACAAAGACAGGTCAACTAGACCAAAAATTAGCAAAGAAGTAGTAGAACTGAACCAGAGCCTGGAACAAATGGACTTGGTGGACATATACAGAGTGTTCCACCCAACCACAGTTTAATACACATTTTTTTCAGCTGCACATGGGTCATTCCCTAACATAGACCACATACTGGTCCATAGGTCATGCTTCAGTATATGCAAGAAAAGAGAAATTATCCCATGCATATTATCTGACCACAGTGCAATGAAACTGGAAATAAATGACAAAAGAAACCAGAAAAATCCCTAAATACATGGAAATTAAACAACACCCTACTCAGCAATCAATGGGTTACAGATGAAATTAAACAAGAAATTTAACAATATCTACAATTCAGTGAGAATTCAACCACAACTTACCGGAATTTATGGGATGCCATGAAAGTAGTTCTCTGAGGGAAGTTCATAGCTATGAACTCACACATTAGGAAAACAGAATGGAAACAAATAACACACTAATGCGACACCTCCAACATCTAGAAAAGGAAGAGCAAACCAAACTCAGAGCCCAAAGATGAGAAGAAATCATAAAGATTAGAGCAGAAATTAATTCAATTGAGACAAAGAAAACAGTTCAAAGAATCAATGAATCAAAAAGCTGGTTCTTTGAAAGACTAAATAAAATTGATAAACCAGTATCTAACCTCATCAACAAGAAGAAAGAAAAAAATTCAAATACAAACAATAAGGAATGAAAAGGGTGTAATCACCACAGACCGAGTGGAAATTCAGAAGATTATCAATAGCTACTTTGAGAATCTTTACTCTCACAGAATAGAAGACACAGATAAAATGGACAGATTTCTAGAAAAGTACAAATGACCAAAACTGAATCAAGAAGATAGAACAACTCTCAATAAAACAGTAACAGCCAACGAAATACGAAATGAAATAAAAAGCCTGCAGACAAAGAAAAGTCCAAGTTCTGATGGATTCATAGCTGAATTATACAAGAAATTTACAGAATATATAATCCCTACACTCCACAAACTCTTGAATGAAATTTAAAAGGAAACAGTTCTCCCAAAATCATTCCTGGAGACAAGTATTATACTGATACCAAAACCAGGGAAAGACATAACTAAAAAAGAACTACAGGCCAATCTCACTCATGAACATAGAAGCAAAAATCCTCAATAAAATCCTAGCAAACAGAATACAGCAAATCATCAAGAAGATCATACACCATGACCAGGTAGGATTCATCTCAGGGATGCAAGGATGGTTCAATATTTGCAAATCTATAAATGTAATATACTATATAAATAGAGAAAAAACTAAAAACCACACTATCCTCTCAATTGATGCAGAAAAGGCTTTTGACAAAGTCTAACACTCATTCATGTTCAAAATCCTTCAGAAAATTGGAATAGAAGGCCTCTACTTCAATTTGATAAAAGCCATCTATGACAACCCAATGGCTAATATAATTCTAAATGGGAAAAAACTGAAATCTTTTACTCTTAGATGTGGTACAAGACAAGGATATCCTCTATCACCCCTCCTATTCAATATAGTTTTAGAATCATTAGCTACAGCCATAAGACAAGAGGGAGAAATAAAAGGAATAACGATGGGTAAAGAAGAAGTTAAATTATCACTATTTGCAGATGACATGATACTTTACTTGGAAGACCCAAAAAATTCCAAGAAGCTACTAGAATTGATACACAAATTGAGTAGCATAGCAGGATATAAAGTCAGTACTCAAAAGTCAATAGCATTTCTCTACACAGATAACAAACACACTGAGAGGGAAACTATAGAAAGAATACCTTTTACAATAGCATCACAGAAAATGGAATATCTTGGAATTCATCTAACTAAAGAAGTTAAAGATCTTTTCATGGAAAATTATAGTACTCTGAAAAAAGAGATCATAGAGAAAATGGAAAGATGTACCCTGCACCTGGATAGGAAGAACCAACATTGTGAAGATGGCCATACTCCCAAAATTGTTGTACAGATTCAATGCAATCCCTATCAAACTACCAACAAAATACCTCCCAGACCTAGGGAACTCATTCTTACAATTTATTTGGAACCAGAAAAGACCTAGAATAGCAAAGGCAATCCTAGCCAACAAACACAAGTCAGGAGGCATTATAATTCCTGACCTGAAATTATACTACAAAGCTACTGTGATAAAAATCAACATGGTATTGGCAACAAAATAGACCAGAGGACCAATGGAACAGACTAGAAAATTCAGAGGCCTCTATGAACACACTCAACCACTTGATCTTCGACAAAGGGGCCAAACATGCTTACTTGAAGAAAGATAGCCTCTTTAACAAATGGTGCTGAAAAAATTGGCTCTCCACATGTCGAAAACTAAAACTTGACCCAGGTCTACCACCATGCACTAAGCTAATATCAAAATGGATTAAAGATCTTAACATTAAAACACAGGCACTCAATCTCCTGGAAGAGAAAGGAGGAGTAACTCTTGAAGACATAGGGGTAGGCAAAGAATTCATGAACAAACATGTATTCACATGGGAAACACTTGAAAAATTTAACAACTGGGACCACCTGTTATTGAGAAGTTTTTGCATGTCAAAAGAAATTACCAGCAAAGTGAAAAGACAACCCACAAATTTTGAAAAAATCTTAACTCATTAGCACTCAGACAAGGGACTGCTCTCTACAATTTATAAAGAACTAAAAAATATCAGGGCCCCTAAATTTAAAGACCCAGTCCAGAAATGGTCATCCAAGATGAACATACACTTCTCAGAGGACAAAATTAAAGAAGCAAATAAATATATGAAAAAATCCTCCACATCACTAGTCATCCATGAAATGCAAATTAAAACAGCACTGAGATACCATCTCACCCCAGGAAGAATGGCTATCACAAACAAATCAACCAATAACAAATGTTGGAGAGGTTGTGGGAAAAAGGGAACCCTTCTCCACTGCTGGTGGGAATGTAGATTGGTGCAACCACTATGAAAATCAGTGTGGAGACTCCTTAAGAAATTAGGACTGGAAATCCCATTCAAGCCAGCTATATACCCCTACTGAGAATTTTCCCGGAGGAACTAAAAATATCATATAATAGGGATATATGTATACCTACATTTATAGCAGCACAATTTGTGATAGCAAAATCTTGGAAACAACCAAGATGCTCGGCACATGAGGAATGGTTGAAAAAGATGTGGTGTTTTTATACAATGGAGTATTACTCAGCTGTAAAGAATGATAAACTCAAAGTCTTCATATTTAAGTGGATACCATTTGAAGACATACTTATAAGCAAAATAAACCAGACCCACATGTGCAAATATCATATAGTCTCCCTAGTATAACTCAAAAGAAGAATTGAAAATAGAAATGTATAACACAATTAAAAGGAAAGCAAGAACTTGAGGATTGGACAATGAGGAGAGGACAAGGAGAAATGCTGAGAAACATGACAGAGGCAAGACCATTCATTTATATACACACTAGATGGGTAAGACAGTGATCCTGAGAAACATCAGTAGATTTTTGAAACTAGCAGTTAAGTGGTAGGATGTAGGAGACTCTTCCTGGTCCTCGTCTCAGTCCAAGAAACCAATATTTGTAATCCCAAAGTTATGTTATTGGAATCCCATCAAGTTGATTCCAACCTACCACTTTCCATGCAGCCCACAGTGAAAATGAGGACACTAAATTATATTTTTAATCATCGGGGAGTCAAGGGGCTCTAGGTCCAGCCACGCAGATGGCTTCCCGGAACCAAGAGAGCGACCCAGGGCCTCACCCGGTTTTTATTCAGTGGGGGAGTGGCTTGAGGATTGAGAATTGTGGGAAGTAGGTGACTACTGTGAGCTGAGCTAGGTGTGGGGCCTACATTTACCTCTGCCATATGCAGAGGATATGCAAAGAGAGAGTAATCTGCATTATATAGCATTTAATGTTTTGGGAAGTCTAGGGCTTCAGCTTTGATGTAGTTTTTCAAGCCCCAGGAAGTCATAGCCTCTATTCTTGAGGCTTGATCCCAGCTGGCAGCGCGGAGCATTAGCTCTACCATCCTGTCTCCACCCGGCTCACGTTAAGGAGCAGCAGGCTTACCAGGGAAACACACATGCCACCTTCAAAGACTATCACCAGCACCTCAGCTAGACCAATACACATTGCTTAAGGCCAATTGAAGGATAAACCGAAGTCCTAGCCAGCTCTGTACATAACAATATGAGGAAATAGGATTTGACTCAGTCAAAATGGAGACAGTCACTTTTTTTTCAAGGAGAGCTGCTCAGGTGGTCCCCCACAGTAGGATTCTCACCCCAACTAACTATATATGTTGATACCTGTGAACCAAGTAACTGCACTGAATTAAATAAAGTGTAATAGAAGGGTCACACTCCAAATGTCTGCCATTCTGGTCTTCTAAATATGTACTTCTTGTCATGACATACCAGCTATTACTATACTGCCCTTTTTTAAAGGGTAGTAAACAAAAAATAAGACAAAAAATGTCACAAGACAGTCATGCTACAATGCTACTACGCTGTACATGGATGGATTTCAAATATTTATGTAAATATATGTAAGTGTTCATTCCTATTTTTAAATTTTTTTCTTTCTTCATATTCTGTACAGACTTAAGAGTTTAGTATCTCAATACTTGATGGAAAATACATGTTCCATTTTATGTCTATGATGTCTGATATGTAGACTAATAGTGTGGGTAAACTGAACTGCATATTTTGCAGGGTAATAATAAACTTCTCTTCTGGAGAGTTAACAACCTAAGTCTGCAGATCAAAAATTGGAGAAAAAGAAAGGCTGCAAGGTCAGCCCACATTTTGGCCCTAGCCTTTCAAGGTCAGTGACAACTCAGGAGAATTTGTACTGTAACATCATGTAACTCAGTACTGCCCCAAATTTTCTGATCAAGGAGATTATGGGGCCACAGAGGAATGTGATCAATGATGTAGAGTGTGCCTAAGGAGAGTCATAGGGAGAGAAAACCTTCTTTCAGGCTTTCACAGAGGGCAAATTGGTCAAGCAATGGCCATGACTCATCCACAAGGCTGACACTGACAAGGGATCTACAAAGTGCTGTACAGGGTTACAGGATAAACCCTAAAGGTACCTGACTGATCTTATCATTTTTTTGTTATATAGGTCTTGCTTTAACTTGGTCTTAACCATCCAGCTGAAAAGTATAAAAATGGAGGTATATAAAGTAAAGTCATATTAATATAATGAGCTATGAGTGGCTCAAGTCAACAACTTCTGTGGATAACTCAATTCTATTGTGGACTGCCGATCTGTGTTAGATTTTTATTTAAATATATATATATATATATATATATATATATATATATATATATATATAAAATTAGCTATCCATGTTTTGAAAATCTGTAACATATGTACCATTGTATGTTACCCTGTTCATGTCATTTTTTTCTCTTTGTTTTTGCTTCTATTTTTCACTCTTCAAGTTAAAATACAAATAAATAAATAAAATAAAAATCTTAAAAAGAGCTGGGGTTGTAGCTCAGTGTGAAAAACTAAGGTGCATCCCCTGGTACTGCAGAGAAAGAAAAATTTTAGAGGCCCTAGAAGGGGGTCGGGAAGATGGCTTGGCGGTCTAAGTGCCTACCTGGCAAGTGCAAGGACCCGGGTTTGATCCCCAATACCACATGCTGTGCCAGCTGAACAACCCCAGGCACACTGTGCAGTCCACCACAACTGGGCATGGTGATGCACCCCCGTAATCCCCGAGCTGGGGAGGCTGAGACAGGAGAATCACTGCAAGTCCAAGCTACATAGTGAAACCCTGTACCAAATAAACAAATAAATAATTCTAGAAGTAAGATGGTTATTTCTGGGAATGTTAGGCATCATCTCTCCAAGGAGCTTTTTATCAAACTCTGGAGACTATATTGAGAACGTATAACTAGATTACTGTGTTTCCTGAGACTGCTGGTGTTTGTGCAGCACTACACCATAGAAACAAAGCTATTAGGCCAAATGTCGACAGAAGAAGTCTCTGAGAATCACATTTTGGAGGAGTCAAACATCATTTTATTATTTTCCATGTAGAAACAGAGGGATACTGCCAATGTCCAGCCTCCTTCTTGGTAGGAAGGTTTTAGTGAGGCCTAAACCACTGATTCTCCTTCATGATGGCCTGCATCAGCCCCACACGCACTCTGATTTTGGCTGGATGCCCTTTAGCAGCATTGCCCTGTCCGGTGTTTACACCTGAGAGATGATTCTGCCCTCGTTGTCTCTCTCCCGCCTGGTTTTCATGTCTCAGCTTGTGTTTTCATTTATTTTCAGAGCCTAAGCTACCTTCATGGTCTGCTACTTCTTCCTTCCTTCCTTCCTTCCTTCCTTCCTTCCTTCCTTCCTTCCTTCCTTCCTTCCTTCTTTTTTGGAGACAGAGTCTCACTGTGTTTTTCAGCCTGGCTGTGAACTCCCTGTATAGCCCAGGCTGATCTTGAATTTGTTTTTTGTTTCAAAGGGGAAAATGTTTACTTTAGCTCACAGTATGTAGAGCTCTCAGTCCATAGTGGGCTGGCTTTAGGGCAGGGTGGCATGACATGGCAGGCAGGAAGCAGTGTGGGACCAAGGCAGCAGGAGGGCTACACATTGTCCCAGGTCACACATGTGACACACCTCTTCTCACCAGACTCCATGCTCCGAATTGCAGCAGCTGTGCAGGCATCAGTGGAGATGTCCAGTATCACCCAGTCCCCTTCCAAAGGTCCCACCTATGAGCTCATGAAAACCAGGGGAACATCTTAGATATAAACCATAAAGCCAGGCATGGTGGTGCTCACCTGCAGTCCCAGCCCTCATGACGCTGAGGCAGGAGGATTGTTCTGAGTTTGAGGCCAATCTGAGCTACAAAGTGAGCTCAAGGCCAACCTAAGCTGCAGAGTGAGACCAAGTGTCTCAAACAAAAGTAAATAAATAAATAGTCCCAACAAAACCTTACATGCAGGGTAGGCCAGATAGCTTAGAAGACTAAAGATCCTACTTGGGCACAGGCCAGGGTTTGATCCCTTGTGTGCCGTGCCAGCCCCACCCCTGGGGCATGCTGAAAGGCTGGGGTGTGGTGACACACCCAAAATCCCAACGCTTGGAAGGCTGAAAACAGGAGGATCACCAAGAGTCCAATCTATGCAGTGAGACCCTGTGCTAAATACATAAGAACAACAACAAAAAAAACCCTTATATGCATCTCTTTATGCAAAATCTCTAAGAGTTACCAAATTCCTAATATTTCCACAGTGCTGAAAAGTCCAAGCCCTAATTCTTGGATTTAAGGTAGGCTCTTCGCTGTGAACCCCTGTAAAGATGAAAAGAAAGTTAAACACTTCCAACATATTAAGAGCACAAAATAAACATTGCCTGACCTTGAATTTGAAGCAATCCTCTGCCTGGGGCCTTTGAGTGCTGGGAGTGCAAGTGTGGGCCACCGTCTGGCATCACTTTTCTATTCTTAGGTCTTTCTTCTCTTCCATTGGTTCCTAGTAGGGATAATGTAATGCTGAACTGGGGCCAAATGGCAAGGAAGCAAAATAAATCAATCAAACTAAAACTTCCTAAAGTTTAGTTTCCAGCAGTTAACCACAGCAGCTTTTGCCTAAATGTAGTTTTTTTTTTTTTTTTTTTTTTTTCAGAACTGGGGATTGAAGTCAGGCCCTTGTGGTTGCTAGGCAAGCGCTTTTTTCTGCTGAGCCATCTTTCCGGCCCTAGATGTAGTTTTATTTGGATGTCATTTACATAAAGTCCCTAGTTGGAAGGAAAAAGGTGCTATTGCCCTAGACACCCTGGACATCGCTAAGTACCAGAGCAACAAATGTAATGTGATCACAACCCAGCTCTCACCAAAATCTTGAGGACATTATGTCAATATCTGTTTCTGGGGACACAGAGATTTTTGCCTTCCTACCCAAATGATAATCAAGTGGTGAATTTATTGCTTTGCAAAGTTCAGTTCAGACCCATATTTTGTTCCTCAATAAGGGCACCATCATGATGAACAAGTAGATTTTAGGGTAGCAGGAGAGCATGTATGATACCCACACAGATGGCTTGCTGTCTTGAGGAGACACGATGTGTACCTCTACATGCAGACATATTTTAGCAAATAAAAACCGCCAGCTAACCTACACCAAGAGCCAAATCAATACTATCGTATAATTTGGTTGGCTGCACAGCCCAGTTTGTCCTGAACAGTCTGAACTCGTGTCCAGCTGATAGTCAGAGTCACAGAGTTCACGTCCAGCTTATAGTTCAGGGTCACTGCGCCCCCTCTAACATGCAAGTGTTACAATTAGGGTGTTACGTTAGAGTCACCACATACACAGATCAGTAACCTAGGAATTAAAAGGAGCATACAGAGAGTGGTTATCAATGGCTAAGGCAGCCAGTAGTTTGTGGGGCAGGTGGGGCTTGACGCAGACCTTAAAGAGTTAGGTATAGGCAAGAAGACAAATACCTTCAGGAAGATATCATGAACACGGTAATAGCAGGGTGTGATTACTACACATCCATAATCCCAGGACTTGGGAGATTGAAGGAGGAAGACTGAGAAAGAGCCTGGGCAATTTGGCAGCTCAGTGAGCCCTGTCTCAAACAAACACACACACAGAGGGCCGGCCAGATAGCTCAGTGGACTGAAGCACCTGCTCAGGCAGACGCAGAGTCCGGAGTTTGATCCCCAGCATGCTGTGCCAGCCCTGCCTCCCAGAGTGCGCTGAGATGGTGATTGAGACTGGACATTGTGGCATGTGCCTGTAGTCCCAGTGCTTGGGAGGCTAAAAACAGGAGGATCACGACAAGTACGATCTGTGTAGTGAGACCCTGTACTAAATACATTAAAAAAAAAAAACCACATAAACAACAAATGTAAAACCACGAAAACAAACACAAACAAATAAAACCCTAGAACCACCTCGACCAAACCCCACACATACCAACATAGACATGGGAATGCCTGAGCCAGATGTTCTCTCCAAATGACACCCTCTGATTATAGAACTCTCAGCTCTGAGGAAAGGACAGATCTGGGGAATGATTAGAAAATGACTTTAGCTGGAGAAGAGCACATGTGTAAGGTAAAATCAGAAACCAGCACACATCAGACAGTGGAGGATAATAAATGCCAGACAAAGACATTTTAAATTTTATCCTTTAGGTGATAGGAATCTAATCAAAGAGATCAAGGAAGAAATGATACCTATAACAGAATGTTTTTGGAAGAATAATATTTCCAGACAAACTGTTCAGTATAGTACAAAAGAAATAGTTCCAAAAGTGCTGGAAATGCCAAGGAGGGACGCGGTGAGCCTGAGGCACAGTAGTGGCAGAAGGAAGGGGTTGTGAGGAGGCTGACTTGTGTGAGATAATTGGCTCTCTTAGTTACTCTTCTCTTGTTGCTGGGACAAATACCCCACACCCAAAATGAAGGAAGGAAAGGTCTATTTAGCTCACAGTTACCTGAGGTTTGGATCCATATTCAGCTGGCTCCAAGACAGAGGGGCCTTGTATCACACATAATCCCAGTGGATCATGAGTTAATCACAAACTCTAGAAGTCCCCACCCCATGACTACATGAGGCTTTTGGGGGACAACTAGACACAAACCATAACATTCCACCCCTGGACCCCAAAGTCTCATTCACATCCTTTTGTGCAAAAGACATGTTAGTCCATCTCTAAGAGTTGCCGAAGTCCCAACAGTTTCAGCATGGCTGAAAAGCCAAGTCCCCTAAGTTCACAGATCAAAATTGGAGAAATAGAAGAGCTGCAAGGCCAGCCAACATTTTGGCCCTAGCCTTTCAAGGTCAGCAAAGACTCAAGACATAGGAGAACCTGTACTGTAACATCATGAAACTCAGTTGTGCCCCAAATTTTCTGATCAAGGAGATCATGGAGCCACAGAGGAAAGAGATTGATGATCTATAGTGTGCCTGGGGAGAGTCACATGGAGAAAAAACTTTCTCTTAGGCTCTCACAGAGAGCAAACTGGTCAAGCATTGGTCGTGAGTCATCCACATGGATCTACAGAATAAGGTACAGGACTACAAAATAAACCCTGAAGGGTCTTCACTGACCTAATCAGAAACAAAAGCTACATCTTTTGGTATATAGGTCTTGCTCTATCTTGGTCTTAACCATCCAGCAGAAAAGTATAAAAATGAGGTATATAACGTGGGGCCATAATAATAAGCTGAGCTGTAAATGACTATAGTCAACAACTTCTTCAGATAACTCACTATTTTTGTGGAATTCTGGACTGTGTTAGATTATGTCACTGAGTTCAGGCACCCAAATTGGTTTAATGACAATGGAGTGCCCATCTTTGACAGGTCTAGACAAAAAAAAAGGGGGGAATACAAAAGAAGAATCGTGATGTGTGTGTATAAACAGTGCAGTTAGGATAAATATGCAGTGCTTTTGTATAATTCTATGAGAAGCAAGATTTGCACTAATAGTGGTTAGACAAGATATTATGTCGGCTTCTAGTACTATGGCCAACCACTGGGAAGATAACAAGGTAGAAAGTATTAATTATTGAATCTGTGATATAATTCAGCTATAAAAAATAAGATAAGTAAACAGCTATACTCTCTTAATTCACTGATTAGAGACATCTGCTGTAATAATGTCTGTAAATATAATATCATGTATGCATCTTGTACGATACCAAAACATTACAAAAACAGTTTGCAATGTATTAATTTATCAAATCTGTCCTGTTAATTTGTCTTGAAACTGTCTCATTGCTATTTGTTCTTCAATAAAATAAAATAAAATAGAATAAAATAAAATAAAATTAAAAAAGTCAAGTCCCAAGTCTCCTCCAAAATCCAAGGCAAACTCTTAGCTGTGAGCTCCTTTACAAAAGATAAGTTAAACACATCCAATATTCAAAGGCACAAGATAAACATTACAACCCAAAAGTTGCACACAGCAGGGAAATACAAAACACTGGGACCAACACAAGTCCAAAATCCAGCAGGGCAAACATTAAATCCCATAGTTCCAACTGGAACATCTGAAGCAGTCTGCCCCGAGCTGTGAGCTCCAAGGGCCCTACATGGCTCCACCCTGTGGCACTTCTGGTGGTTGTGGCTCCCATGGCTTCTTTCTCAGGCCTGCTTTGCTCCTTCCCTGCAGTTTCCCTTAGATGATCCACATTCCTGTCTTTTCCAAACTTCTGGGGTTTCCACTGAATAGGCTTCTCTCTCTCTGACTTGCACACAGCCCTCTCGGGGGCACACTGCCTGGCCTCCCAGGCCTTCTGAAATCGAGGTGGAAGCCTTCTGAACCTCAGAGCTCGTGCATTCTGCATGCACCTAAAATCATTGCCACATGGATGGTGCCGAGGTCTGCTGCCAGCTGGAGCAGCAGCCATGTTTTCTTTTCTCTTGGCTGTAGGTTTTGAGTGCCTGGGTGGCTGAGCACTCTGAACCTGATTCTGAGGAACAAATTCTCCATGCTGGCGCCATTCTGGAATGTGGTGTGGCTGCTGCCAGCATTCTGGGACTCTGGGGCTCTGCAGCTTTCTTCTCAAGGCAAAGTCCCTGACCTTTGAGGGAGGGGAGGCTGCAGAGGGTGGAGACCAGCCACCTCCTGTGATTCCCTCAAGCCATCCTTTCCATTCTCTGTTCCTTCTCCACAATGGAGATCCTCTCAGCCCCATTTTTGCAGTCCACAGCTTTCTTGGTGCTTCTTTTCTGGTCAAACTCACAACATTTTGGACCATCCTGCTGGGCTCCTTGCTCTTCATTCTCAACATAAATCTGACTAAAATCCCCCAATAACAGCCATGCAACTGCCCCAATATTTAGCTGCTTTGAAATATCTTTTGAAAGATTAATCAGTCCACCATGCTTAAACTCAGTCTTAGGCAAAGTCTCTGGACATGAGAAAAATTCAGATAGTCTTTTGGCCAAACCATAGCACAAATCATCCAGAGTCCAACAACCAATGCGGTCCTTCTTCCCAGCAGAAACCTCCCAGTCTGGTCTTTGCAGGCTGGCTTTCTATCAGCCTTCTGTTCTTCTGAGCTCTGACCAGAATTTCCCAAACAGAAAAGCCAAAGCTGTTCCAGCACTTTGCTTGTAGATAACATCTCTGAACCTTTCCTATCTCTTCCCATAAACCATTCCCAAAAGCTTGTAATCCACATGGTCAGGTTCAGTCACGGCAACGACCTCACTCCTTTGGTACCAAATTCTGTCTTAGCTATCTTCTCTCATTGCTGGGACCAATACCCAGCACCAAAAATGAAGGAAGGAAAGATCTATTTAGCTCACAGTTACTGGAGGTTTGGGTCCATATTCAGCTGGCTCCAAGGCAGAGGGGCACATGGCAGAGAGCAGCAGTTCATGGCGGCCGAACAGCAACAACAACAACAAAAAGAAAATGGCTACAGAAAGAAGGTCTGTCTCTCTTCCTCTTATACTACATTCAGGCTCTCCGCCCCAGGCTGGGGGACAGATTCACACCCATAATCCCAGCCTTGGATCAACATAATCCCAGTGGATCATGAGTTAATCATAAACTCTAGAAGTCCCCACCCCGTGACTACATGAGGTTTTGGAGGGACAGCTAGACACAAACCATAACACTGGCCGGCTATGCAAAGAAAGGAAACGGCCAGGAGTGACTCAGGGTGAAGGGTGTGGCTCAGCAGCCCAAATGCCTGCCTTGCCTGGCAACCACATGGTTTGCTTCCTGGCCCCAAAGGGGAAAAAATGAAATACTCAAGATTTCTGGGCTGGGGCTGTTCTTCATGTCAGAGAGAGAGAGAGAGAGAGAGAGAGAGAGAGAGAGAGAGAGAGAGAGAGAGAGAAATATTCTGATGTACACCTATAATTTCTTTTAAAAATGTATTTAGTACAGGGTCTCACTACACAGATCAGACTTGTAGTAATCTTCCTATTTTCAGCCTCCCAAATGCTGGGATTTCAGCACTTGCCACCACACCCAGTCTCAATCACTAGCTTAGCATGCCCTGGGGGTAGGACCAGCATGCCCTGGGGCATGCCCTGGGGGCAGGACTGAGGGTTGAACCCTGTCCCCTGCATCTGCTTTAATCTGATGAGCTATCTGGCCAGCCTCCAGGTGCTCCTGTAGTTCCAGCTACTTGGGAACTGAGGTGGGGGGGGTCACTCAAGCCCAAAAGTCCAAACTTAGGACCTCATCTAAAAAAAGTCACTGAAAATTTCAAGGCCTTGTAACTGATAAACTGATGGTATCAGTACTAAGCAAGAGTTGAGGAGTTAACTTTAGGAAGAAAGATGAGCTCTGCTCCTGATGTGCTGAAACAGAGACATCCGCCTGGAAATGTCCAGCAGGAGCTATTAGAACAGCTAGAGATGTGAATGAAGGCACTCTGTGGCATGCCAAATGAAAAGGTAGAGAGCAGGGGAGAGGGCGGAAAGCTGGAAGGGAACAGGGCAGTGTGAAATCAAGAGGGTCCAGGCAAAGAAAGCTGGAGAACTTGATCTATCAAACCAAAAGCTGGGAAGAGGTCAAGGAGGACAGAGAAAAGGACTGAGAAAAGTTGTAATTTTGGCCAGTTAGGATGACCCTGGGGGGGTTGGAATTTTGTTATAGAAGGATTTATTTTTTTTTTTTTATTTTTTTTTTTTGTGGGCTGGCTCAGCCAGGTGAAGGTGGGGTTCGAGCCATGGTATGCTGCACCTAACTGTATTTGCATGAGCAGGCACTTAAAGAACTGAGCAGGAGGGCCTGCCCATTAGCTCACTTGTTAAAGTGAATGCTGTGGTTTGATCCCCAGATCCTCAAGCCTTGCCAGACCTGCCCTTAAGGCATCCTGAGCCAGAAAAAACAAAAAACAAAAAACGAGAGAGAACTGAGCTAACCAGCAGGCCCCCCAATGTTGTTGTAGCTGCATAGGTAGATTCCATGTCCCAAGGGTTTTGGAGATGAACAGGTGATAAATTGAGGGAAGTAATGAAGTCTGATTTTGTGAGGAATGTGGCAGTAAAGGAAGATAAAAGAAGGTTAGGCTGGGCATGGAGGTGCACACCTGTAATCCCAGCACTTGAGAGGCTGAGGCAGGAGGATTGCTGTGACTTCGAGGCCAGCCTGAGCTACACAGTGAGACTGCCTCAGAAAGAAAAGAAAAAAGAAAAGAATTTTCAAGGACTGGCCAGGGCTAAGGATTTTGTTTGTAAGGATATGAGGTCCTCCATGTTGAACTGGTAATTTGCAGATGGCAGTTTATTTGGTTGAAATAAATTCCAAGTCCTTCGTGAGTCCTTTCAGGGCCAGGGAGATGGCTCAGTGGAATAAGTGCTTCCCTGGCAGGCCCAAGGGCCTGAGTTCAATCCCCGGTTCTGACGAAAAGAAACCTTGCTCTGAATTTTGAGAAACTTCTTAGCATAAGGGAGGAGGCAAATAAGGTGGGAAAATGGTTGATTCAGGACTCCGGGTAGTCATCAACAGGTGATTGAAATAGAACTCACCCTTTCATGTGGCTGGAACCTTCCAGTTTCTTTTTCTGGGGCCTTTGCACGAGCTATATTCCCAGGCAATTTTTTTTCCCCCCCAGAACTCAGGATCCTGGCTTGCTTGGTTTTTATTTCAAGAGTTTTCTACAGCCCCGACATCCTGCATCTTGCTTTCTTGGTCATCATCTTCGTTCAGGCCCCAAAGGCTTCCCCCTCGACGGTTGTAAAGGCCATCTCCTGTCACAAGCCTCCCACGCCATCCTGCCCACTGCTGCCAGCCTCTGTCCCCAAAGCACATTGCTGATCCTATCTGCGCTGCCTAGAAGCCTTCAGAGGAGTCCCACTGTCCCTGAACTAGTACGGGGCTCTCAGCTGGGTTGTACGTATGGCTTTGGTTCATACCTTTTCCATCTTAAGTTTTACAATTTTCTTCTCCCCCCACCCCCGCTTTTCATTTATGTATTTGGTACAGGGTCTCACTACCCAGGTTGGACTCAGTGATCCTCCTGTTTTTCAGCTTCCCCAGCACGAGAGTTA
>PVKA01030209.1:0-27528 GCA_004027165.1 Ctenomys sociabilis
TGTCTTTTAGATAAATTGTACTTCAAAGATAAAGTATAAATCTTAAAACAAAAATTAAGATTAAGCAATATTCAGAAAATTAAATACTAATTAATTTAAAATTAAATGCTTCAAAACAATTGAACTAAGAAACAGTTTTCATGATAGTAAAGAAATACTAAGAATAAAACATAAGATAAATGCTGGAATGACAAATAAATAACCATCACTTCTGACAGTTTAGGGATAGGATATGGCACAAAGTTCCAGTGTGTTGTGGACGTGGATAATGACCATGACACTTACTGGTGGCCAGGTGTTACTTGTGGGTCTGAGCTACAGCTATTTACTTGAAATCCACTGTAGTCCCATATGAAATCTTGATCCATAGGGTGCAAGAGAAGTCCATTTGTAGTGTGTGCTGGTGGAAATATTTTGCTACTATATATAAAAGAATAACTGAAAGGCTGCTATCATATACCTCTTATTCTCCTGTGTTTGTTTGCCCTATTTTGGTGGGTTCTTCCCATTCTCATTCATGGGGTTGTGATCATTTTGCTCCCTCTCTAGAACATCATTTAGTAGTCTGTGTAGACTTGACTTTGTCATCATGAAATTCTTTAGTTGTTCTTTGTCATGGAAGTATTTCATTTATCCATTATACTTGAGAGTTTTGCAGGGTATATCAGTCTGGGTTGGAATTTGTTTTCTTGCAAGATTTGAAGTACTTTGCTCTATGCTCTTTTTTGCTTTGATGGTTTGTGAAGAGAAATCTGCCATTATTCTGATGGGTTTTCCTTTAAATGTAATCTGTTTCTTTTCTTTAGTGGCAATTTCTGGGATCTTGATTATTATATGTCTGGGAGTGGTTTTAATTGGGTTGATGTTATTTGGAGTTCTATATGCTTCGGTTTCCTGAATGTCAGATTGTTGCCCCATATTTGGGAAGTTTTCTGCTATTCCTTCTGCCCGTGTTCTTTTTATATCACTTGTATTGACTCCTTCCTTCTCATTGATGCCTATTAGTCTCACATTGTTCATCTTTGCATCATCCTACAGGTGTTGAATTATTTTTTCCTGCATCCCAGTTGTTTTTAAGAGATCTTTGCTTACTTTTTCACTAGCTGCAATTGTGTCTTTAAGGTCAGAAAGTCTATTGTCACTTTCACTCAAATGGATTTGCCAGCTTGTGATTGAGGTTTTAATTTCCTGTATATCACTTTGGATCTGTTTCATACATTCTATTTCTTTCCTATATTGCTTATTCAGGGGTTCCATCATTTTTATATTCTGCTCTATTTTTTGTCAGTGTATTCTTTAGAAGCACTTAGTACTTCTTTGATTATAGTTATCGCTACAATTTTTACTTCAGAAATTATTTCTGATCTGATCTCTTCTGTACCTTTCTGCAGTTCTTTCTTTACATTCAACACTATTATTTTAGAGATTTCAGGAGTAGGATTTCCAATTTCCTCTATGCTAGTGAGTGGACTCGGGGCCTAAGACAGCTTTTTGTTCCTTCTCTTTGTCATTTTGTATACCCCTGACTTTTGACCTTTGGTGTAGAGCTTAGAGTTACTACCTTAGCACCAGATCCAGATGTAGGAAGTTCAGACTCCTTCAGGCGAGCGTGGCTTGTGTCTGGCTGCTGTGCTCCACTTCTTCCTGCTGCAGGCTTGCAGGTGAACCTTTTGTGTCCCTCTGGCAAGATGTGCTGCTCCTGAATCAGCCGGGTGGGTCTTTAACCTCTGCAGGGAATTCTGATGAAGGGCTCTACACTGGGCCTGTGCTCTGGGTCGCTTCAGGACCTGGGGACCTGGGCAGCCTCACTCACACACTGGGCCTGCACTCTGGGTCAATTCAAGGTCCAGCGGCCTGGGCAGTCTCACTCACATGCTCAGCCTGTGCTCTGGGTTGCTTCAGGACCAGGTGGCCAGGCGGTCTCACTCACAAGGATTTTCTTTACTTCATTTTTGGATAGTTGTTTGGTTATTTTTTACTATTTCTGTCTCTTTGTTGAAGTTCTTCTTTTCTTTGTACTTTAGGGAAGGGTCTACTTGGTATGCAGGGTCTCACTACTAGATGGGACTCGTAGTGATCCACCTATGTACAGCCTTCCAAGAGTTGGGATTACAGGCATGCGCCACCATGCCCAGTCTCAATTGTTGTCTCAGCATGCCCCAGGGGCAGGGCCAGCTTGGCAGGCCCTGGGACCAAATGAAGTTCTTTTATTCATGTGTTTGTTAGCTGATTTTAAATTGCCTTTGTTCTCCTATTGCTCACTGGCCTTCTTTAAACTAATTGATAATTATTTTGAATTTTTGTCAGAAAGTTCATAATTTTTCATTTCCTTAGGGTCCATACTAGTGCTTTATTTTGTCCCTTGGGCTATGTCATGCATCTCCAATTACTGGTAATTCTTGTGGCCATCTTTTGGTGTATGCATTTGAAGAAGTAGGCACCTCTTTCAGGTTTTTATGGACTGGCTTCAGTAGTGAAAGCCTTTCCCTAACCAGACAGACCAGAGATTATGTGTGGGTTGTCTGGGGAAATCTGCAGGCAGGCTTGCTGCTGGAGTCCTCAAGCTGGTTTTCCTGTTGTCTGAATCCAGATGGTTACCCTGGAGCTTAGGTCTATAGGGTTAAACTTTGAGCCAGGGTCTACTGGGACAGGCCTGGTTGCAGGGTCCACTGGGGAGGACCTGGTGACTGGGACTCTGGGGGTAACTCTAATCCTGGATCTGTATTATATGGGCAGGTCATGAACCTGTGTCTACAGAGGCCTTCCTCATGCTGGATCAGGCCTTGAAGCTCTGTGGGCATTGGGCTGCCCTAGCACTGGAATAAGCCTGGTGTCAAAGTCCACAGAAGTGAACCTGGAGGCTGAATCCATGAGGATTGTCCTACAGACTGGGACTTTGGGTTCTGATCTGATTCCTGAGGCTCCAAATGCTAGCTTAGAGGCCTTGAAAGCTGATTTTTGTGCTAAGATAGGTTTGGAGCTGAAGCCAGGCAGGACTGGACCCTGGGCTTGCAAAGGCCACCCTGGGGTTTACATTAGGCCTAGACCTGTATTGGGTGGATGTAATAGGACAGGCCTGGACCCTGAATCCACTGGAGCTTATAGCCATGTAGACTGGTCTAGAGTCTGGGTTTGGCCTGCAGCTAAGGCAGACTTGGAGGTTAATCGCAGGGGCTGGCTTTGGGGCTGGATCCGTAGAGTTTGTCCTAGAGCTCTGGACTATGGGGCAGTCAGACACTGAGGCAAGCCGATGCTAGCCCCTTGGGGGCTGAATGGCACCAAGGTCAATGGGAGCCAGCCTAGATCATGGGGCAATCTTAGTATGGGACCACAGTGCACGGTCTGGCATTGGCTAGGCCCAGAGCCTAGAGCAGGGTTTCCAAGTGCCAAGCTGGTTCTGGAACAAGATGGAGGACAGATCCATGAGTAAAAGTCATATTTTTAAAGGAAATAAAATGCAGCACAATAGACTAAAATATCAAGGTATATTGTATTCAGTAAAGATTAATATATTGTTCTGTGACACTTTTATTTCACTTGTATATGGAGGTGATTAACTGATAGAATATAAAATGAATCTCTCACTGTGAGTTGCGGTTTAAAAAGAAAAGAAAAAAGGAGGGATATGAAGCTAAAATCGCCAGAGGAGAAAAAGATCCAGACCCCAAAGAGGGGCTGGAGCTGTCACAAGAAAAGGAGGGCACGAGATGAGCATGGGGGCCTTTAACCAGCTGGGCACAATGCCAACTACAGAGCACTGGAGCCACAGCCCAGCTGGTGGGGGTTAACAAGAAGGTAGAAAACAGAGCTGGAGTCAGAAACCAGGAAACTTACAAAAAGTTTTCCTATGCATGGGAGCAAATTCATAGAGTAGACACTGGAAGATGCATGGGGCCACCTGAGAGGCAGCACTGCCCCCCACAGCTCACCCCCAGACCCCTCCCCACCAGGGCATTCTCCTCTTGACTCAGGGCCCTCACACCCGCACAGGATACGAGAACTTGGGAGAATGATCACAGCAGCTCTTACCTCCAAACCGCTCTTGCCCTGTGACACAGGATGGGCACATCTTGTGGTGGAGGGGAAGAAAGGCAATGTTGGAAGAGTTGCTTCTGAGTCCAATAGGAGCCTAGGGCTATGACGCACTGGCTGGGTAGCCCTGGGAGAGACACAAGCCATTTGTGACATTTAAGCCTTCTCGGTATGAATACCGTGATAGTCATTTCAAAAGGAGAAAGAGCTTAACAGCATGTGACACCAACTCTATTCGCAGTCAGTGTTAATGCCGTTCAACTTGATTGCATCAGTGCCTCTCCGCGACTGTGCATGTAAGAGGTAGGATACGGAGAATAAGGCAGCCCAGAGCCATTTTTCATAGAGAAAGGGTTTAAATGCGTGTGATACATAGTCAAGCGCACAGTCAGTGTGCGTGTCCTTCAACTTGATTTCACGAGTACCTTTCAGGGGCTGTGTACAGAAGGGGTAGATTTATGGTAAACAAGACATCCCAGAGCCAAGATGAGGAGTGAGCCGGCAACCATAGCCGATCTACAGAGGATAATCAAAATACATAGGGTGTGCATCTTTAAAGCATTATTAGACTGAAAGACACACTGCAGTGCATCAACCTTAAGATACTCCCCGCAACACGCTGGTCCAAGTGCTCCCGCCACTTTCTGAAGCAGTTCTGGAAATCTCCTTTCATGAGTGTCTTTATGAGGTTCAGTTTTTAAAAGTAAAGAGAATACTGCTGCTGAGTGCCATCCAGTGAAAAGGGAGGCTCATAAAACCACTACGCTGTGTCCTCTCCACTGTGTTCACTGGAGCCGGCACCATGTGACATCCGGCTCTTCCCCAGAAGCAAAATGGTCCTGAAAGGTGCACACTTTGAGTTACTGAGACAGCCACAGCCATGCAAAGTGAAGACATTCAGCAAAGAAGCCTTCCGGAAGTACCTCAGAAAGTGGCAAGGGCCACGACACGCTGGCAAGGTGGGCCTGGGCAAGACAGAAGCCACTTCTGACATCTGGGCTTGTGTCTAGCCTAGGACAAGTGTGTTTCAAGTGAAACGGTGTATTTAAGGGAGATTAATGGCAATTTACATCTTTCTGTAATAACGTTAATATAAACATTCACTTTTTTACTTTAGACATTCACACTACATACATTTCTTCACAAAAGATTAAGCCTCCACTCCTTAGCTAGACCAGGTAGGCAGCCTTTCCACAGATACACGTCCGTACTCACTGCAGAACAGAGACAGATTCTGTAGCGCCCACACACACACACACATGGCCCAAAGCCTGGCAAAACTGAATCGGTCAGGTCTTCTCAGCTGAGTTCTCTGAGCCCCAGAGTCCCCAGCAGTACAGTACGGGAGGGGCGGGGGGTGCACCTGACGGGGAGGTGGTTGAGAGCCAAGTGAGACAACAGGTAAGACACTTGGAACAAGGCCAGGTACTGAGAAAATGCTTAACAAATACATTTCAATATTTTGGCCTTCTGCCACTCCTAGTGCACCCTCTCACCCTCACCCCAATGCTAAGGCTCTCCACTCCAAGGGTGGATAGACAGAGGGACAGATGGACGAGCGTTAAGCCCTCTTTCTCTCCATGTGCCTTTGCTCTTGCTCGGCTCTCTCTGGTGGAACTGCTCCTCTTCCACATTCCTGGTCAGCAAACTCCTACTTAATCTTTTAGGTCCATTCTAATCGTCACCTCATTGAGATGTCTTCCGTGACTGCCCAAGTAAAATTAAGCTCCTTGTGCTACTTCCAAGACACTTTGATTAGGCCGGGGAGGCAGCTCAGCAGCTTAAGCCTGGCAAGTGCAAGGTCCTGAGTTTGATCCCCAGTACCAAAAAAAAAAAAAAAAGCAAAACACTTTGATTATACTTCCACTATAGGGCAGCTGAACATTGTATTACTAGTACATTTATATACATATATGAGAGCATGTGTCACACACTTTGAACTAAAGATTTTTTTCAGAACTAAAGTTACATCTTATTTATTTATATGTCTCAGTGTCTCACACAAGAAAATTTCTCAGAAGATGCACAGTAAACACTTCCATGAAAAAAGTACATGAACAAGGGTGGATAGACGGATGGACAGATGGACGAGTGTTAAGCCCTCTTTCTCTCCATGTCAGCCAAGACTTCAACCTACCTCTTCCTGGTATCTCAGAACCCAGGCAATCACTCAAGGAGCCAGCAAGTTAGCACAGCTCACCTGCACCCAAGAGAAACCATGCACTCTGGAACCTGGAGACAGATTCTAAGCATCCCTTGGGGCCAAAGAAAACTACTCGGGAAGCTCCAGGCTGCATACCAACCTTGAAGGAGACTCAATGAGAGAAGATGATTTAATTATCAGAGTGTCACCAAACAAATTGTACACCTCATTTTGGGGCACTTAATGCTTATGGTAATTAACATTACGCAGATTTTTCTTCTCTCTTCTGTTTATATTTAGTTTAGTCCCTCACAATAGATCTAAAATTATTCCAACTAATTTTAGGTGCTCTCTCTCCATTGCCCCTGTGTTTCTTCTCTAGTGCCGCTACCCAAGTGCAGTCTTTAACTTCAGAGACAGCCAAATGCAGGACAAATTGGAATCAATGCTGCCTTTGTCTTCTCTAATAAGTGGCTGCCACACAGAGGAGCTGAGAGCCACTAATTGGCTGATCTCAATGGGGATGAGACAATGGTGGTGAGAATGATGGGGGATTAATTATAGGGCCGTCTTCCACCAGCCCAGGCTTCCACTGCTCCTGGCTTGCTGCACAGCAGGCGTGGGCCTCCGCACTCACCTTTAGAAACAACAGCTTTGCTGCTGGAATCCTCCTGCAGTGAGAATTCAGACCACACATCCAGCACACATCAAAGTCTGGGGAGAAAAAGGCAGGGCCACGGGCGCTCAGTGGGAGATGGGGTTGTTCCATGTCTGTGCCTCTGCTCAGCAACACCCGAAGAAACAGGGTCTGGGTAAGCTTGGCTCTTAAGAGGAGATTGCAACCCTGAGGATGGGTAAATTGGCCTAAGAGGAGATAACAATGCCCTCACTGATACCCCCAAGTCCAGGGCCGATTGAAGCTCTTCTGAGACCAAATTTGAACTCAGACTTTGTCTGATTCCAAAGTCCATGTTCTGAGAACTACTGTTGAGTGTCCTACCTCTGCCATTAGCCTGGTGCCCTCTGCCAACTTATTTCAATGTTTGTTTGTTTGTTTTTTGAGGAAAACCCTTTCTAACCATCTTTGTTAAAGTGAAAATACATCTGCAAAGGAAAGGAGGCCTCCTGACATCCTTAGCCCCTGATCGCTATTTAAATCACCTACATGACATTCAGGAGCACAGGGGCAGGAGCACTTTGACCAAGGGAGGAGGCCCAGATGGAACCCAGTGGTTGCCTTGGGAATGGGAAAGGGAAACACAACAAGGAGGTATGTGGCAGGAGGGCGCCACAGGGATCTCACCCAAGGCAAACAGACCAAGTTCATCATCCACAAGCAAATTAATTTTCCTGCTAAAGCCATCCTCCTTCTCCAGTTCCCTGCTGCTCCACCTGGAAGCCTACCGTGGCTCCTGATCTCCTTCCTCTCCCAATCCTGTAGCCAAGCCTTGGATTCTACCTACAGATGGTAGCCTCTGCTGTCCATCCTCTTGGATCTCAGCAGCAGCTACTTAAGGTGGCATTTGCCTCCTGGCAAAGCGAAATCAGCAGGACAGATTGTATGTGGGCCGGGACAATAGGGGAGAGAGGCTGCAGCACAGGACCACGTTGATTCCTGCTCAACTGGGGACTTGTGGCTAATGGGCTTGCAAGTGAGTCAATGGGTAGGAACAAGGAACTTGATTAGGAATGAGGCTGGGGGTGAGGAAGTAGGCTTTATAGCCCAAAGAGGAAGCTTGCTTGAGAAGAAGACTGCAAGAAGCCTCACTATAGTTTGGCCAAGGAAAGAGTTCTTGTTGCCCCTCCCTGGAGCCTCTGCCTCTAGATTCAATGGGGTGGTCCACTCTCCATGTGCACTCAGAATTGTGCACTTCGGCTACCAAGACTGAGTCCTTCCAGTCCCAGGCCCTCAATGCTCTGTCCACAGTAGATCACACCTATCACTCAGCTCACCATAAATGACTGCATTACTGTGTTCACCACTAACAACGGCTCTGGCATGTGCAAGGCCAACTTTATAGAAAATATTGCACTCCCAGGCCATCTTCGTTTCCATCATAAGGCACCTGCAGCACCAGGTCTTGCTGTTAGGCATGAGACTCATCCATGAGTGGAAAGACTCAGAGCAAGACAGACATCCTCACCCCAAAGCACCAACCACAGCATGGGCACCAACTCAGATAACGTGGAGGAGATGTAGCACTAGAGTTTCTGTAAGCTGCATGTAGGCCCACAGCAACACCAGTGCTGCTGATCAAAGCTCCCTGAACCCCAAGGTCAACTGGCCCAAATTGCACTGAAAGGCCTTCAGCCCCCCAGCCACACACATGGCCATCCAGGCTATGCTGTCCCTGTGCCTCAGGCCAAGCCAGCAGCACAATGGAGTCACCTACATTGTGCCCATCTGCCAGGCGTTTACCCTCTTCCACTCCATCCTGGGTCCAGACCTAGCTTGCTGGACCCTGTCAGACTGCCTCAGGATGATCCTATCAGAGCACGGCCAGGTACTAAGGGAGATGTCCATCCTGGTGCCTAGCAATGTGGAGATCAAAGTCTTTGCTCCACTGAGTACAGGAGCTCCACGTAGACCGGAAGCCCCATCACATACTCCAGCAGATGCAGATCGGAAAACAGGAGATGGCAAGTCTTGCTGCTCCATCAGTCACCACGAATGTTTTGGACTTGCCGAGATGTTGTCACTCCTTCAATCCTTCCCCACCCTTGTTGGGATGTTGTAAACATAAAAGAAGATAAGAAGAAAGCAGAACTAATTACAAAGAAGAATCCCAAGACTTTTTTTTTTTAATTCCTTTATTTATTACAGTGTCTCGCTACACATCACAGATTCTTTTTTTGCAGGGGTGGGGGGTGAGCTCAGCCGGCCCTGCGGGGAGGGGCTGGCATGGCATGTGGTGCTGGGGCTCGAACCGCGGTCCCTAAGAGGTGCTCTAGACCGCTGAGCTATCTTGCCAGCCCCCCAAGACTTCTTGAGTCGACAACCACACATCCCATTGTGGCTGCCTTGGAATCCAAGAAGATATTTAAGCAGAGACGAAACAAAGAATGAGGGCAGATGTGCTTCTGATTTGTAAGGATTGGGAAGCACATTCAGACACTGGCTTTATAAAAAAAAATAAAATAAAAAAAAAATAAACTCTGTTTACTCCAATTTTCAGTCTGATGTCAAAATAATCTCACCATTTCAAAACTTCTAAATTTCTCAAGTTGACACAATGAATAAACCACTGCAACATTCTGGAGAGCAAACAGCTACCCTAGGGCTCGTCCTCTACACCTGGGATGCAGAACTGCTGAGTGACTCAGTTAAGCTTCCAAACTTTTCAAGTGGACACAATGTATCCACCACTACAATCGACTCCTGGCCAATTTGGCAAACAGACACATTTCTTTAAACCAGCTTCCTGATGCAAAGACATGCTTATTCTTATCATTTCATGGCTTGAATATTACTAAGGCTTAGCAATCCTTAGGAACCAATACTAAGTCTACCAACCTTGTGTTCCATTAGAACCACAGCAGAGTGAATGGTGAAGCTGGCCGAAGCCCACCGCAGCAAGCACCCACAAAATTCCATACTAAGGACTTTACACATGGTTCTTTCTTTTAAAATAGTCATTTTTCATACTATAAAATACACTGCGGAGGAAGTTCCTTGTTCTCCCAAGGCCTCTCACAACCCTGTTAAGAGGATAGCCCAGCCTTTTCTTGAGTCCACACAAGGGAGGTAACAGAATCCCTTTCATGTACACTATATAATGCAAAATTTCCATCTTTGCTTTGACATTTTTTAGTTTGGTTTTATCTTGAATGATCAGCCATCATGACCCTTTGCTCGCCACCTGGAATGCACGAAGGCTTTTCATCTCCTTGGGAGTGAGTTATGTGCAGGGGTGGCAGGACTTACCCGCACACTACCTTGAAATCAGTTCAACGAAAGTATACACCTTTAAAAAGAAATGCAGAATCTTCTACCCCCAAACTCAGATCTGGTCCCATGGCTTTCCTTCTTTAAATCTTTCACTGTGGTTCACGTGGTAGCACACATAGTCCAAAATCCCAGCTTCCTCAGTGGCTGAGGTAGGAGGATTTCAAGTCCAGGCCAAGCTTCACCTTCACAACCAGACAGCCAGGAACCTGTGCTGTCCATTCTTGACTCCATTTGCCCTGGGCCTTGAAGGGTTAAGCACTGCAGAACAAATCCTTCTCTAGCAGTCATCTCTCTCGCTCTTTAGCACTTCTAAACTCTTTCCTGGGAGTTTATCTCCTCAGTCTTCCAGACTCCCTTGAGTAGCAGGCACATGGCTTTGGTTGTCACCATTCCCCATATGAGGAGTTAGGATGAGAGCTCGTACGTGACCTGTCCAGCTGGAGGGTGTCCAGCTAAGAAGTGGGTTCATCTGGCAGCCAGGCCCAGTCCTTGGGCAACGTCCACAGCGCTGCAAGTCGAGACCGTGCCAGCCTGCTTTGCCCGTGGGTCCTCACATTTAGCCACACCTTGGATGTGGGAACGCCACAGAGTGGGCCATGAGATTGCTACCACGTATATTTTCTTTTCTTTCCTTTTTTTTATTTGTTTAGTACAGAGCCTCACTACTCAGATTAGACTCATAGTGATCCTTCTGTTTCGGTATTGATATACTGGAATTAATCGCATTTTACAGATGGAGAAACTGCGGTCCCCAGTAGTTCCATAATTGCTGGGGGTGGCACAGTCAGTATAACACTGGGCCAGAGATGCTCAGCTAGATGTATTTGACTACAAAATTTGGGGTTTTCATCTGTGCTGTGTACAGCTTAGTCAGAGGCATATGAATGAGAGCAGGACAGAGGGACACCAGTCTTGGCTTTCCAGGAATCTGTGGTTTCACGTAAACAACCACCTCCACACTCTCTCTCCCCACACCCTGACCCCAAGCTCAGCCAAACGCAGACACTTGCGAGCCAAGAAACATCCCAATATTAAAGCTCATCGCTAATGTTTTTTGGTAAAGATAATTTCATTGTTTTAAGATATTAACGGTCTTTTGACTGGTCTCCTTTGCAAGCACTTCTGAGTAAACACATCTATCTGCGGCTGATTGATTCCTGTAATTGCACTATTATAACCTAGACTAGGACATTGTGAGTCACACATTCAAAAGGAGAAAAGGTTTGCATGTATATGTGTGAGTGTGTGTTAATATGTTTTTTAAGTTTCCTTTTGTGCTCAGAGAAATATTTGAAATTCAAATAATGAGGTATTCATAGTGAGTTTGCTTTCCTGGTGCCCTGGGTAAAAATAAAATAAAATGCCAGACCTTTCTCTTTCTTCATTATGTGGTGCTGAATTTCCTTTCCTCATTATGTTTACCTCCAAAATTTGAATGAGAGTAAAATTTAAAGGAATTACCACAATTCTTCAGTACATTTGCAAATCAATTAAGAGGAGCCAGATTATGCTCTTGCTTTTTGCAGGGAGCCGGTCTTCCCCAGCTCACGGATGCGCAGCCCAGAGCTGTCAGGCAAACAAAGAGCCCCTGTCACTGGGAGGAGCGAGCTTGGCCCTGCCAGGCTCACCTCAGCAGCCGAGGCTGCCTGCAGGAACAGCCCCTCGCCACCTGGCAGTATCCTCACCTGCCTGGAGCCAACACTCGGGCCCGGTGGCGCAGGAAAACCACATGTGCTGCCTGAGGGCTCAGACCCCGAATCGTTCACCTCTCTGTGCCTCATTTGCTTTTTCTGTTCTCTCTTTATTTTATTTTGCAGTACTGGTGACTGGACCCAGGATCTATGAACTGAGTTCCATTTCCTGCCTTTTTCTTTATTTTTCATTTTGTTCTAGTTCTGCTATTAAGTTGCCCAGGCTATAGTTAGGATAGATATACAGCTACTTTTCCTTAATTCAGTGAGAAAAAAAGATTTGTACTAATAGCGCTTAGACAGGATATCATGTCTGCATTTTGTCCTATGAATAACCACTACAAAGACAACAATATGCAACGTACTTACTAATTGTTGAAACTGTCCTACTAATCTGTTTTGAAACTGTCTCATTGCTATTTGTTTCTCAATAAAATTAATTTAAAAAAAATAAAGTTGCTCAGGCTGAGCTACAATTTGCAGTCCTCCTGCTTCAGCCTCCAAGAGAGCTGGGATGAAAGATCTGCTGAGCCTCACTTTCTCTGACTGCAAGGCAACGCCCTCTCTCCCAAAGTTGCCCTGAGAATGTGAGTGTGATTTATGTACTCAGGATCCACCCCAAGTCTGCCTGCTGTGCAGGAGGTTGGCCCAGCCTGTGCGTGTTCCTTTCTGAGTATGCATCCTGTAGTGGCCTCTGGACGCTGGGTCACCTTGCCCTGCACCTCCTCCCCATGACCTCCTTGCCGTCTTCCACAGGTGGCTGTACCTGTGGAGCATGACCTGGAGTGGAGGATGGGTCCTCTGGAGTAGCCTTGTGCTGGTGGTCCCTTAACAGCAGGGCTGAGTGCCCACCAAGGTTCCCATGCCGAAGACTCTTGTGGATTCTTTGCTTCCGCTGCTCCTCTTGCCCCTCTCGCCCCTCTGACTCCACTTCGAAATGCAGCTCCCATGCCTGGACTAGCCATGAAGTTTCAGCTGCCAATTCAAATGTATGAGAAGGGCCACATTTTCTATTTCTCTTTGGCCCAATCTAAACTTCACTCTGAAAGGGTGAGCCAAGGACTGCCCAACTCTGGAGCAAAAAGAACAGCAGATTCCACGGGGCCACGGGGCCCTGAAGTTGCAGTTCTGCCCAGGATGAGGAGACCACAGAGCAGCAGGTTTGGAACCTGTAACCTGTGACATTTGTGACCTTTGGGTTCCTATGACCTGAACCGTGCAGTACAGCATGCAAGAGACAGGGCAAGCCAAAGAGATAAAATGATGAGACGGTGAGGCCCTCTGTTAAGTCAGGTACTAGGGTGGGGTGCAGCTAAGTATATCCAATTCCAGACCTCAGAGAGCACCCCCTGTGGTGGGAAGGGAAGGACAGAGCATAGAAGCAAGCTGCAGGCCCTTGCAATCAGGCCCAGCCTGCTCCTATCAATTGGTCTTCCTGGGATCTTTGTAATAACATTCGAGGATCCTACAGGGTAGGCTGGCACCAAGGATGGTGTGGCTATGGGGTCACAACACTTGCCACTCCCTCCCCTGTCTCACCCAGGAAGCCAGTTGGCTTTAAAAGACCTCATCTTGCCCCCAAATCTCAAGGGAGAGCCTAGAATGACAAAGACACAAATTTCAATCTTTATTGAGCACCAAGTGCCAGATACCAAGCGAAGGGCTCTGTATGTGTTGCTTGCCAAGGGAGGGGGGCTGTAAAGAGCCCTTCTTGGCCCAGAAGTGGCCAGAGCTCACCTTCCTGCTGGTCCCTTGCAGGGATGTGTAGAACACTTCCCCTGCAGATCCCTGGGGAGCCTGATACCCTCCTCCCTGAGGGCCTCCTGCCCCGCAGGGCTGAAAGCTGGTCTCCAAGCCAGAGCAGAGCAGGCCCAGCCCACAGGGATGCCCCAGCCAGGTGTGCAGAGCTGTGCTAAGCAGCCTGCCAGCCCCAACAGATGGCAGAGTGGAATTGTCATCCATCACCCAGGTAAGTGGCCAGCTCCCCTCCCAGTGTCCCAGACAAATGGCTGTGCTTCTCTCTCCCTCCTCAGCCCACCCCCCAATCCTCTGCTTGGGTGGAGCTGTTTACCCTGCCAGGCCTGTACGCTGCATGGGGAGGGGAGCCAGAGCAGAGCCCTGAGGAAGTGCAGAGCCAGCAGCTTGCTCCTCATAGTGTGAGAAGAGGCAAAGGGTGCCCGCTGTCGTGGGGGAGGGGAGCCAGGGGGGTCACGGCCTTGCCTTTCACTGAACACCTGTCTGCCTCAGCTCTAAGAAGCCACTCGCAATGTCTGGAATGGGCTGGACTCGAGCCTCTGTGTCCATTTATCCGTTTTAGGCCATATGGCAGGGAATATTCAGCCCGATTGTCAGTCAAATGGCAGGTCATGTGCTGTGCCTCCCGGCAGACCATTGGGTCAAACGCATATCAGCCCACACGTTAGGACACAGCTCAGACCACCTGTCAGGCCACACATTTCTCCGGATGCTCAGAAATAAAAGCCGTTACACTGAGCAAGTAACTTAAATCTGTGCTACGGAGCTCGGTCCTCAGGAGGAGGGACACTCTCAGGTCTGGCAGGTGTTACCCAATCCCAGCTCCTCCTACCCCACCACCGGACCCTGGCAAATGACAGGATCTTCCAAAGCCTGATGGCTTCCTGGGCTGAAAATGGAGTGGATGATGCCTACCACTGAGAGCTTCGCCTAGAAAGAGGGGACTGGGGGGCAGCCAGGGAAATGCGGGGCTGGGGTGGAGCAGTTCGAGACAGCGGGCAAAGGGGATACTGGTGGCCCCTGGCAGGGAGTCAGGGAGCAGTCAGTGAGGGAGCCTGCGCCACAGTACCATGGAAGCAGCCGGCCAATGACTCTCAGCCTCAACCCTCCCCTGCGTACTGGGCTCCTGAGAGGCACCGTGAGGGCACAGGAAACCTCCCGGTTGCTTCTGTGAATGGCTCTGGACAAGAACGTAGAGCACGTGCCTTGAAATGGCACATGGCCCACGGGCCAGAGCCCAGATGGTACTCTTGTTTTTATTTTGTTTGCATGCTGAGCCTTAAACCCATGCTAACAGGCACTTTCCACTCTCGTAGTGAGCCACCATAACTCTAGTGCAAGGCACTCTCTTAATTAAAATAAATCTGCCCCTTTCAAATATCAGAGACTCAGGCATAAAAGAGAGAACTGAATTAGTAGAAGTGAACATGAGCTGCCGAACCCCTACACACACTTCAAAGTTCAAAGCAACTCTCTTCTCCTAGTGAAGGCCTCCCCAGATTTCCTCTGGCCCAGGAACTCTCATGTTGAATCCCACCCTACCTCTCCCTAGGCAGACTCCTTCTTCCCCGGGGCTGGGACAGACTTAACTCATCTCCTTCTCATGTCCTTAGAGATTAAATGCCTAATACAAAGAGGGGGGGGGAATGCACTCTACTTCCATCATAGTTTTAGCCATCCACAGGCTACACAGAACCAACAGCTACATGCCACTTACCAAAAAATGACCTCAGCAAGGCTACATCAATAAAAGTAATGTGAGCAGAGAAATGGAGAAGAGAGGCTTTCTGTGTTCTGTGGTACTCAGAAATACACCCCATGAAGTATTCAGGACAAGCAGAGCTGCAGAGCTCACCAGAGCTGTTTGCAAAGGCCTGACAGGTCTCAGCAGAAGGTGCAGAGGGGAAGTCTGGGTGCCCCTGTCTCTGAGGTCCCTTCCAGTTCCCATGATCCTCCCAGGCAGATCCTGGTTGCCTGTCACATCCCATCTAGCCAACTGGTCAGACGCGCTAACACATCCCTAAGCAGCAGGTGGAGCTCCACTTAGGGCCCAAACTGGCCCAGAGCATTAGAGACCCACACACAGGCCACCTGACCCACCTATGGGATTCATAGGCCTCTTACCACTGCCCCTCAGACAAAAAAATCTAAATTCCAACTCTAACTTCATTTCAACATCCGATCCCAAACTTAGGTGTTTACCTAAGGGGAAAAGTGTCATTTTGTGGTTTCCAAGACAATGCAGTTCATGATTTTCTCACACCCTTCCAAGCAGGTGACATCTTGCTTACAAAACCTAATTTGTCCCCATGCAGGGCTCTGTGCTGCACTTTATACATGCACCAATAACACATCACAATAAGGTTAGAGGCAGACACTCCCTCTGCCCACCCCATCAAGCTTTTTCTGGATGCAGCCAACCAAGAAGAGAGCCACGCATGCCAGGCAGACACCTCCAGTGAGGCCTCAGAACCCGCAATAAGAGAAGCTTCCCTTGTAATTTCCTCTTGGACTAAGTTCCACCTCCTCACCCCCTCCCCAACTTAATTGCAAGAAGAATTGTTATGCTAATTAGCATTATTCACGGAGTTAACAGAGCACAGGGTCTAAATTTAGATCCCGGGCTGCACAAGGCTCTGAAATCCTTGGAAGCTAGCAAAGATGCTGGTGGGAAGCAGAGGCTCCTGGGATGAGCCTTCAGGAAGGAGGGGAGAGGCCTGTACCCCACCCCCATTCTGTCCTACCTTGGGTCCTCCTGAAGGCTTTGCCTTGAAGCAGAAAGTCTGAAACTCCTGGCAAGGAGGACTGTGAGAGGGCAAAATCCTTTCCCAAGAGAACACCAAGTAGAAGGGAAGAAAACCCACATGTACCAAGAGCCACTCTCATCAGGTCAGATCCCCAGACCACAGTGGGGCTAGAGTGAGGGAAAGTAGCTCTGGCTTCCAGGTCACACAGCTCTAGGGTCCAGGTCTAGATCCTAGATTTAAAAAGCTGAGTGACCTCAGAAAAGTCATTTTGTCAGTCTGGGCTTCCAGGTCTTCCTCCAAAGCTGGGAGCAGAGAATCAAATCTGCGGGGGCTTTATGAGAGTTGAATGAGATCTCGTATGTGAGACAGCCTGAGCGTGTGGCCGCCTGAAGGATGACGGTGGTGGAGGAGGAGCAGGGAAGAGAAGGGAGGAGGAAGAGCTAGGAGGAGGAAGAAACTGCGCTCAGCTCCCTGGAGGAGCTGTGAGTCTTGCTTTGTGGATAAGAGACCGAGTAAGAGATGGCACAGAGCCTGGCCAGGGCTCAGATCTGTACCAGGACCTGTGGGACTGAAATGGCTACCTGGTCCATCCACTGTCCCTCGACCTTCACTGGCGCATGGAGGAAAGCAGCTCATGTCAGCCCTGGCCTCCCTAGCATGTCCCTTGTCACCTCAGGACAGTGAAGGTGTAAGGGTCCAATCGCCGCGAAAGAAGACCCCAAGAGTCAGTCTCTCATGCAAATCACAAAGGGAAAGTTTTATTACTACGTGCACGCAGGGCGGTCTGAACACGCAGGAACAGAGTGCGCCACCAACGTGTTGGGTGCAGTTTTTAAAGGCAAAAACCACAAGGTAGGAGGGGTGCAAGCAAATTACAGAAGCAAATCGCATTGGTTAGTGAGGGGTAACATTTAAAATAATTGATAGGTTTGAGAATATATGGCCTTAAAAGGAAACTAAGAGGGAATAGTTTAAAGTGTAACTGAACAATGTGACCTATTTCACAAAAATGTTCTCAGGCCTCAAGAATGTCTTCGGGCCTGGGGTGATTTTTGCTCAAACTGGGCCAGAGGTTTTATGGCCCTACCTAAGGTTTCAGGAACTTGGATTACTCAACTCAGTTACAAACCGGTGGGCGGTCTCTCTTTGGAGATTTTAAACTTTTTATAATTTATTTGGGCCCTACAAAGGAGACCAACAGAACACCCACATCACCTCCCTGAGCCAGTCTCCTAATCTACAAAATGGAGCCTCCTTCTTAGATCTACTGTGGGGATTCAGTGAGTGACCCCAGGTAAACCACCCGGAGCAGAGCCTGGCACATGGCAGGTGCCAAACACGTGTGTCAGGAGTCAGGGGGCCACCCTGCCTGGGACCGATGGCAGGATCCACCACGAGGTACTTCCCTGAGAAGCACAGTAACTCCTGGCCTCCTCAAAGGTAAAAGCCAGGGGCCTGAAATCACAGTTCCCACTCTGATGGTCTCCAGCCTCGGAAGACACACAGGGTCACGGGGCTTCCCATCTGGCTGCAGAATTCCCAAGGAAGACTGGGCCCCAGAGTCAGCCTCAGCATCCTTTGTCTTCAGACAGCAGAGCGAGAGCTTCACCTCCCAGCAAGTAGGTGAAGAACCACTCCTGCTGCAGGTCTGTGACCTCCACAGGGTCTGTGGGAAGCCCAAAGCCCCAGCACGCAGGAGGTGTGGGTTCAAATCCCTGCTCAGGTCCTACCAGTGAACCTCTGGGCATCTCTGAATGTTGGCATCCTCGTCTTTAAACAGGCATGTTCCTCCAAAGCAGGCTGGTTATGCAGATTCAGCAAGATTGCAAGCCACTGCTGATTAAGCTGTGAAGCGCTACGCTGGTGTCCCTGAGTGTGGTGGCAGGTGCAGAGCAGAGGGTGAAGCACCTCTGTAGGGCTGGCTATGTGGGAGGAGGAGGAGGAGGGGCTGCATTCTCCAGTGCTGCCCTGGCTTCTCCGTCAGAGTCACCATCCCTCAGCCCTTCTTTGTCACCTCTCTCCTCACTCTACAATGATCTAGCCCCCTTGCCAGGCCCTCAGCTGCCACTGACAGGCAGCTCTTGCTCTCCCAGCACTGTCTGGTCCATTTCACTGTCCCAGGCTCCAGGCCCATCTCCCCGGCTTCCTCCCCAGATACCCAGCCCACAGATCCCCTCCAGCACAGCTAACTCAGCAGTCCCCACACTGATCTCATCACACCTTGAATCTGCTCCTCTTCCCACTCCCCATCTTCATGAATGATGTCAACAGGCCCAAAGCTACATCAGAAGCCCACTAGTCATCTGGGCACGAGGTCAACCATTAAGCCCTCCCCACCCCTCAAGCTGAGTAGCTCGGCCTGGAGCCAGGCCTCCTCACTCGATGTGCCTCTGGCCTCCCTGGTGGAGCCACCTTGAGTGCATCCTGTCCTGGAGCTGCAGCAGGGCAGGGAGGCTGCAAGCACCTCCAGAGGAGCTACACAGGATGGGTGAGTGATTCCCCTGGCCAAATCCCCACTTTGTACCACCCTGTACCTAAGAAACATCTCCTAGTCCAACCTTCACTTGCCCAGAACCAGGTCCCACAAATAAGTGGGAAGCAGCATAAGGGCCCAGAAATGGCCACGTCCCAACTCCTGGACCTGGAATGTGTCACCTTATGGGGCAGAGGGGCCTGCAGGTGAAGCTAAGTGTAGGATGCTGACGTGGGAGATGACCCCAATTATCTGGGTGGTCAAAGCCACCACAAGGGGCCTTCAGAGAATGAACTCAATCCTAGAAGAAATGACTGAATACTCTGAAAACAGAGTGGTCATGAGCCTAGGAAGAGAGCTGCTTTTCAGAAAGGCAGGAATTCCCCAAAGCCTCAGATAGACCCCAGCTCCAGACACCTTAACTGTAGTCCTTAAGACTACTTCTGACCTCCAGAAAGGGAACATAGCAAGCTTCACATCGTTTAAGCCATTAGGTCTATGGCTTGAGCAGATACTTCAACAAAAAATTCATGCCCATTAGCCTTCCTTCCTTCTTTTCCTTCCTTCCTTCCTTCCTTCCTTCTTTTCCTTCCTTCCTTCCTTCCTTCCTTCCTTCCTTCCTTCCTTTCCTTCCTTCCTTCTTTCCTTCCTTCCTTCCTTCCTTCCTTTCTTCCTTCCTTTCCTTCCTTCCTTCCTTCCTTCCTTTCCTTCCTTCCTTCCTTCCCTTCCCTTTCTTCCTTTCCTTTCTTCCTTCCCTTCCCTTCCTTCCTTCCTTCCCTTGTGCTTTAAAAAAAAAAAAAATTCATGCCCAATATCTCCTCGCAGATGGAAATCTGAGAACAGAGGGCTGTCCAGAGGTAAACAGCAAGTGGCAAGGTCTGGATTTGAACTCAAGCCTCTGAATCCATATTCCTGGGTTAAGATCCTCTTATAGAGGAGATTACAGACACCTAGGACTAACTGAAATCCCTAGAATGAGTTCCCCACCATTGGACAAGCTCAAGAGGCTGGACAATTGTTGACTCAAGTGTTTCCCGAGAGGGGATTTCTCTGTCAGGTATTTATTCCGGGATGATGATTTTCAAAACACTTAGTAGCAGAACCTTTCTACTAGAAAAGAATTTCTCACTCTCCTTAATCCCCAAGTAACTTAATTTGAATCCAAGAGAAACCCCTGCTGGGACAAAGGGAGACACACAGGAGAGGGGCTATTTCCTCTGCAGCAACCAATGCCCTCCTGTGCCCTACCAGGGGCACCACAGAACAAGGTTCAAAAGCACTTTCTTGTGGCCTTGTGAGGTTTCCCTAGATCTGAGGTCCCAGGAACCTGCCATATTCCAGGGAGACACGCGGCAGGGAACACGTGGTCTCTCTGGGAGACCAGCAGGAGGGCGGGAGCCAGGGAAGGTTTAAGAGCCTGTTGGTGTCACTACTAACAATTTTTAGTTACTTAATTCTCCTAGAGCTTTGACAGGTCCCCATAACTTAGGGTTTATTTGCTTTCTCTTGAATGTCACATATAATTCTTGGAGAAATGTTTATTTGCCTAATGCAACTTTTAGTGCCCGGGTAATTTATTCCCCCTATTTGTCAGCCAGGAGGAAGGAAGACTACTTTTAGCCTCTGGCTCAATTACGGAAAGTAATACCATGGGCCCCCACTCTCTCACTTCCACCGTGGGCTGGGGGCTGTGCTGCCACTCACCTGCCTCTGACTAAAGTGGCACCCACTGCACTTGGGGCTGCCCACCCCGCCCCCTCAAGGCCGGCCAATTCCATCCAGAAACAGGACCTCTGCTTCCTCCCAGAAGAGCAGCCACTGAGGGGGTGAATTTCATCATCACAAGTCCCTGGGGGAAACAAAAAATCAATTCTCTAGTAACAACGTCTTTTCCAAATTCAATCAATCCCATGAGTTGTCCAGGCAATTCAATTCAGCCAACAGTAATTGAGCACCTACTGTGTGCCAGACCCTCTGCTGGGAATTCAGCAATAAATAAGCTGGAGTCCGTGCCCTGAAGGCTCTAAAGGGATTGGGAAACACGCATGTAACAGCCATGCTGTTGGGGCTGTAAGTAACAGGGAAGGCTACAGGGACCTGAAGGAATGCAGAAGGCGGTGGCCAGAAGAGATGGTGAAGGCCAGGTTGGATGCAGCCCTATTGGCCATGGGGAAGCAGGGAGGGCAAGACAGAGAGCCCATGGTAAGGAAAGCCGGGTCAGTCTTGGACACAGGGCCAAGCCTCAGGAGGGAGAGGCTGCTACCCAAGATCTTTGATGTCACTGTAGTTTGAGCTGGAAGATGCTGAACTGGGACAAGATTAAAGCCAAAGGCTATGTCCCACTCCTCCACATACCCTGACCTTCCCTCATCTGTACAGGCACAGCCCTGGGCAGCAGTCACTAGATTCCCAGGCCTCCAACAAGATGAAAGAGGAACGGGACGCACATTTAAAGCTTTAGGGTGTCAGGACTCAAGCTTGAAGGAGAGACAAGGGTGCTCAGCACCCACTTTCTCTCTCGGGGGCCCACGGATCCATCTCAATTTTCCCAAGAGACTCCCCCCCCCCTCTAGATGCAGATGCCTGGACAGGTGAGCTGTGGTCAGCATGTTGCAGGCAGCAGAGTTAGACAGAAATATTCTTTAGGCAGTCAGTTAGGGCCAGGCCCTCGAAAGAAATAATAGGAAACAAGATATCTGCAACTCTGATGAGAGGGACAGAGGCTCCTGCTGTGAACCAGACCTAAAGGCCAAAACAGATGCTAAAAGAATAGCACCAGGGATTGACATTCTAAATAGGTAGCGATCACTGAAAAGACCCAAGTGAGTTACTAGCCCAACCCCCAGGGGAAGAGACCCTGTCCTGTATTCATGCCCACTTACTAAGTGACTCACTTCCCCATTTGGTCCTGGGCCTAATCAACTTTACCTGAGCACTGGTGCTTATAATCCCATTGGTTGACCATAGTTTTGTCCCACCCCACCTCTGCCTAAGTGAGACCTTAGTCCCGCATGGTTTTGCCCTATAAAAGTCCCTAAAAGACATAGTTTCTGGGGCAACCCGCTCAGGCCCCTCTTCTGTCCCTCTCTGACAGAAGCTTTTCTATCCAATAAAGTTTTCCCTCAACCTCTGTTTGTTCCTAAAATTCATTCTTCGGTTTTAGAGAACACGAACTCATGCAGGTCAGGTTGGGAATTTTACTTCCCTGTATCTAAATGAGGGGCATTATGTGAACCTTCTGGCAACTGGCACTCTCTGAGTGGGCAGTTCTTTTTATTTATTCATTTACTGTTATCATTGTCTTAAAAGGATCTACAAAAGCCAGAATGCATGACCTCCCCATCCCTGTCCAGAGGAAAATTCCTGGATCTACCCCAAGCCTTCATTTGTCCTGACCCTGGAAAGGAACACCATTGCTTTAAGTAGGAATACCCAGCCCCCGACAGGAACGGGGCTGCACCAGGCTCTTGCCATCTCCTGGCTCTAACCACCTCCTGGTGGCCCACGGAGGGAGAGCCCAGGCCCCCTCCCACACCATGGAGATCCAGCACCAGCCCAGCAAAGGAAGCCCCACTAGAAAAATGGGCTGTCCCCGGGCCACAGCACCAGCTCAGTCTTCTTTGAATTCACCCCCAGCCTGAAAGAGAAGAGCCCTTCCCCTCACAGGTCTCCTTACATCAGTCAGAGCCTGTCCCTTGCATCCTCCACAGGATCAGCTCACAACCTAGGGCGCCAATCAACTCTCCTTAGGAACTGACAAACACCCAGAACTAACATCCCTTCTCCCCACTTCTGTGTTCATGAGCTCACATTTTTCTAAGCACTTACTGAGGAGGCCCCAGGGCCCCCAACAACCAACTCTCTATATTCATGCCAAGGAGCAGAAATTCTCAAATAACAAAGAACTCAGAAGTCACTGCTAATCACATTTCCATAATATGATTTTTTTCAGCAGATTTACCTTCCTAATTACACTTGTCTCCAGCCAATATTAAAGTGATTTTGCACTCCCTGAGCACACTGGGGTTGTGCAAAGCTGTTCTTGTGGTGCTGGGGAGCTGAGTTAAGCCATCCTGGAGCCTGGAGTTTTGTCTCAAGATACACAGTTCTAGAGTGAAGAACGAGTAAGATATCCTACATCCTTAGTGGGGAAAAAAAAACATAACAACCAGGGTTCACACCAGGTTGTAAATTCTGCAAAGGTTGAACTACCATAAGCTTCATAATAACCTCAGAGCCCAAGATGCAAGCAAAGGAGCAGGGTCCTCAGCCTAAAGCATCTAGAAGTAAAGCAGAACTCCAACCCAGACCCCCCAGTGACAAAGCTCCTGGGTGCACCGGTGTCCCCAGGCTCACAGAAGGCACCATAGCAGAGACTCAAAATATGAGAACACTAGACCCAATCTGTCCCACTTTCCTGCACCTATGCCCCTGAGAAAGCCCCCTTGCCTCTCGACTCAAAGTTGGCCATACAATGTGTAACTTGTTTTAGCTAATGGGACAGTCTAGGAAATGTGTCCCTAGCAGAATCTTGCAAACAGCCTGTTCCCAGAGGACAGCCTCGCACTGCCCTTCAACTCTCGTGTGAATGTACCCAGGCCAGCCTGCTGGGGCAGCTCCCCTCAGGAGGTGCGGGGTTGTTGCCCCTCATCACCCCAACCACAGCTCACCTCCACTGCACGTGCGTGAGGAGGCTACTGGTGTCCAACTGGGCCTGCCTGGCATATGTGTGACTCAGCTGAACCCACTGGGAAGAACTGCTCAGCAGCCACTAAGTGACAAGATGGTTAGTGACACCGCAAAACTGACTCTAACTGGTGGCTGCACGCTAAATGCTTGGCCCCGTAATTTTCATTTTGGAATGGTATCCTCAGTGGCCAGTTTCTGGAGATGGATCCATTTGCACTCTTATAAAGGAGACCCAAGAGCAGCTCCTCACCTTCCTCTGGAAGAGGACAACTCCCCAGGACATGGGCTCTCACCTGTCATCGGCTCTGCAGCACCACAGTGCTTGGCCTTGCCCTTCCAAACTCCAGAACTGTGACAGGGGGCAACAAAGCATCCTGATCCTCATTGTCAAAAGAGCTCTTGACAGGGAAGTTTCCCACGCTGTCAGGCCTACCTGTCTCTGTCAGGCACTGACGTTGCCTAGCTGTGCTCTGTCCTGGCAATGCCTTTGCCCCAAAACCCCAGGCTGCTCGGTTTTGAAGTTCTGGTATCAGACTATAAAAAAGTGTATCTTCATCTATTAGCTCGTCTTCCGTCCATACTTTTTCCTAGCAAATCCCAGTCACTCGTCACTGCCTCATCTTTACCCCCATAAAGACCTCAAATGAAGACAAGATCTCAGAGAAAGCTTCCCCAAAAGAGGTGGCCAGACCATCCTTCACAGGCCCAGAGGCAAGAGCACGTGGCCCCTGAGGCCTGCTGTTTCCAGGCCCAGGCACCACGGGCTCTTGTCTCCTCAGTGATTTTCCATGGCCTCACCCTCACCAGATGGGCACAGTGAAGCCACTGAAAGCTATAAACCTGGAGTCAAAGGGATGTAGTTTCAAATCCTGACTGAATCACCCACTTGTTCAGCTTCAGGTAAATGACCAGACTCCATGCTTGATATTCTTCCCTTTAAAATAGGTTGTTGGTACCCAGTACCTGTCCCCAGAAGCTTGTCATGACACTAAATGAGATCATGTATATGCATTAGTTTGAGTAATGACAGCTTCTCTAACAAATAAGCCCTAATATTTCAGGGGCTGATTCAATAGAAGCAGATTTCCATCCACACAATAGCCAATCAAGACTGCCTCTACTCAGCGTGGCTTTCCTTCATGCGATGATGGCCCAGGACCCAGCTCATTCCAGCTGTGGCTTTGCCATCCTCTGCGTCTAGCCCTCAGACCAAAAGGAAAAGTTACCCAGAAGAAACACGTATTACCTCCTCTCCCTACTGTCTCATTCAATAAGTGAGACTGACTTGTGGATCACACTGGGTCCCTGGCTGCGCAGGACTGCCCATGACACTCCGGGGTGCTGAAGGAGTGGCTGTTGTGTGGCACGAGCCACATGCCACATCCACTGTGGGCCACAGGGGCTCACAGAAGCACCTTGAGCACAGAGTGCACCCTCTGCAGTCATGATGGCTGCTTTTGCAACTGCCACCATCATGACCCCCACTGCCCCTAGCACAGTTTTTTTTTGTTTTTTTTTTTAATGCTGGCTTTGTGAAATAGAGATAGTAGCACTAGTCTTAGGGAGCTAGGAAAGGCAGCAAGTACAGATAGGAAAGCATCAACGAGGTTACTTGTCTCTTTCACCTTCCCTCGTCTAAGGCCCCAGCTGCCCCTTGGGTACTTGCTAAGGTCAGGTTGTCCTGGACGGGGGTTCTGCTGAGGAGCCACATGCAGGAGTGCAGCACACTTGGAATGGAAGCCAGCCCCCCCTTCCTCACCCCTAGATTGTGTAAGACACTTGTCCTCCGCCACCCCTCCCCATCCCCCTAGGAAACACTAGAGATTGCCTCTTAGTCAGGCTCACCAGACCTTTTAATGGTCAGAGCATAATGCTCTGCTGCTTCTCTCTGGGGCTAAAATGGCTCCACATAAGAAAAAATGGAATTTCACGCATTGCCTCCCATTCCCTGTGACTATTTCTTCTCCAGTACAAATGATATTTTAGGCAACTGCTTTCTAGCTCTCCCCTCTCATCATCTCAGGGCAACCCTAATCCCTCTGCCCTGCTTTTTTCTGGGCTATTTACAATGGAAAGCACCTTGCATACATGGGCAGGACTCCTGCTGGTGTGGCATCAGCCCACTTACACACACCTGCCACAGCCTAGGTTTGTAAAGTTCAGGTCCTGCAGGGCTACTTTCTTGGGCATATATCTTCATCACTTTATTAATGGAAAAAAAGAAGAGGCCTGCATTGTAGACGTGGAGACCAGTGTCCTTCATGAGGAAGGAAGGCAAAGAAATACAGAGAGAAGCATGGTGGAGGTCAGTCAGGATTCATCACAGCTGAATTCCACCCTTGCCTCTTTCTCTAGGATGATGGATTTGAATTCTTGTCCTGCTGCCCTAGTTGTATAATTTTCAACCAATCATTAACCCTCCTTTCACCTTAGTTTCTTCATCTATAAAATGGGATTCAAGGTCCATCTTCCAGGATTAATGAGAATATTAAGCAAACAATATTGCAACACTGTTAGCATAAAGCAGGATGCTTAATAAGATGGCCAATGATGATAATCCTCTTTGCCTTCCTCCTTCCAAAAGAAATGTCACAGGTAAAGCTTCCTGAGTCTGAGGTTCGCTGGAATTATATTTTTCCTAATACAAAAGTAGCATATTGTTAGCCCACCTTTATGTTAGCAAAGCTTTGTGTTGCTACCAGGGTTGAGTCAGGGCCACAGGGCAGGAATGGGTGGTCACAAATACAAAAGAATCTTGCTTTATAACTTCATATTAAATTGGTGATATTGGGTTTAACTACGAAACAGCAACTGTATGTAGTTCAACACAAATCGAATAGTAACATTAATGTTACGGAGTACTTACTCCATATACCATGTATTAAGCCCTGTTCTAAGCATCCTAGGTCCCATTAATCCCTCACAATAACTCTGCAGGGTAGATATTTGTATGAATTCATTTTACAGCGAAGGAAACTTGAGCACAGAGAGATTTCATGCCTATCCTGAAACCACAGAGCCAGTGAAGGGCAGAGTTGAACTCTGGAGCCTACGACGTAAGCATCTACAATTTCCTGCTTCCTGTACGAAGGATTCAGAGGCCTCCCCCAAGGAGGATTCCTGCAACCCTCAGGCCCTCGAGGGTTAGCGGGGAAAGTCCGTCAGATATGCCCCAAGGAGGCGAGAGCATGTGTCACTCAACGGCCCTCTGCTCTCTGCACAGTCTCTTCTAGAAGAGTGACAGCCCTCCCTCCAGAACTGCCGGGCAGGGGCGGGCAGGAAAACGGCCCCTCTCTTTCCTGAGCATTTCATTTTCCTGTCCTCTGTGGCATGACTCTCATAAAACTATTCATTTCTTAATTCTGATGGCAGAAAGGAATTTAATCAAGTTGCTTGACTATGACGACAGCCTCCTGCTAAGCCAGCCACCTCCCGAGGGTCGTTGGGAGCCAACGCCCTGTTAATATTTAGCTCCAACAGCAAACATTATGGCTTTCAATTTAGAAGATTATGCTTCTGGTTAGTTATGTATCGTATGTGCGCGCGTGCGCTCGCTGGGTGGCTCAGCTCATCAGCTTGGGAGCTTTTTGTCAGGGTTATAAAAAATGCCATTTTCTCTGCGAGCCCTTTCCACTCAGTGATCCAGTGAAGTAGCAACATCGGGATCAAAACCATATTCTGAAAAATAATTGATCTATTCAGCAGCGAGCAGGCCTGCATTTCAACTGCCCAAAAGAGGCATTTTCTGGGGAAACCAGCGGCCAAGGCCAGGGGGACCCGTTCTCTCCCGCCCAGGTTCTGCGGACTGGAGCTCCCTTGGCGCAGGAGCTGCCCGCGGTGCTGAACCCGGGCTCCCGCAGGACTTCGGCGAGCGAGGAATAGCGCTGGCCAGAGGAGCCTGTAAGCTGACCGGGGGACCACGCCCACTCCAGGCCTTGGGCCATTACACTTTGCTTCTTTTCAGGGCTCCCAGTCCGCTCTCTAGTTCTGGGTCTGATTTTCCAAGTGCCTGCTCCTCCCGTGCCTGCTCTGTCTGCCTGCACCCTGGG